>JNCO01009921.1:0-10426 GCA_000785685.1 Uromyces viciae-fabae
TAAGCTGAAAATTGACCGCGAGAGGACGGAGGGGCTTTTTGGAAGGTTGGAAGCAAGCCGCCAAAGGTAGACAGCAGTGGCATGTTTGATCCACCCCGTGAAGCTTTAGCAGGTTGGGTGGCGGGGCCATTGGAAGCCCCAATTTGAGCGCGGGCTGCTAAATCTGCATCCAAGTCGCGCGATAGCGGGGCTGCTAGAGATGCTCTGACCCCCTAAAACCCGTGTGACCCACCAAATTTGGCAAAAACCTCTCCGGTCACGGGTCCACTAGAGATGCTCTAACTATATGTCAGAATTACAAGTTTTATTTCTTGGAAAAGTAAACAACTCAGCTTAATTGTGTAAATTTGCTGGTAAAAATCAAAAATCAAAAAAAGAAAAAAATCAAAATAATAATCATTTTCAAAAAAAAAAACAAAAAAAAAAAAAGAGAGATTGTAAACCATACATCAAGTTTTATTACTACTATTAATACAACTACAATATATATGACATACAGAGAAAAAAGTAAAAATCAGAAAAAAACAAAAGTGTCAATTAATGAGATAATTTTAATTTCTCCAACCAAAAAATCAAGCAATTAAGTTTTCAAAAAGAAAAAAGAATTATTCATGTTTTCTTTTTGTCTTTAAATTTATATAATCCAGTTCCATCCCTAAAAAAAAAAAAAAAAAAAAGGAGTTTTAATTTTAAATTAAATGATTGTTTCTTTTTTTTTGGTTGGAGCGTGGTGAGTATATACTAACTGAGCTTGAATTTGTAAATTTTTAATTTTGTTTTTTTTATTATTTTCTGCAATTTGATTTATATTTTCGACTTGTTGAGTATCAGGAAATCCAAGTTGCCTTTTATTTTTTTTTTTTTTAAAAAAAAAAAAATTTGTAGTTTTTTCCAGTCATTAAAAAATGATAAAAAAAAAAAAATATTAGAAAGTAATAATTTTTTGTTGTTTTAATCAAGACTTACCAATAACCAGGAGGTGTTAAAGGAGGTGGATTAAAATGTCGATGTCTAGATATTTCATGTTGATGATCACGAATAAGTTTAGATGAATCTGCTTGATGAATATTATTATTATTATTAGGATTTAAATCTTTTGCAGCTTGTTCATAATACTACAAAAAGAAAAAGAAAATGACATGATAGAATCAACAAAATTAATCAACATAAAAATCAAAAAGGAAAAAAAAGAAGGATTAACTTACACCAGAACAACATTCACAATCACGAGCATGCATCTTTTTTCGAGTAAGTTTATCTCTAGCAACTTCTTCAAAAACATGACTCACACCAAAATTATTCTTAGGATTAATTTCAAATTTATCATGTATATTTTCAATTGAATCATCATTAAGAATTGATTTTTCATGATGATTATTAAGTGAATTTCTTGATTTATTTTGCTTCATTTTTATTGTACTACTTTTTCCTTGATGTTCTCCAAAACATGCTTGTTCTTTTTCATTAAAATCTTCCGTGAAATTAAATTCTTCATCTCTTTTTTCATCATTCTTCTCTTTTATTTTTTTTTCATGAGTTATTAAATTTAATGGAATATTTTTTGCATTAGATGATTTCACAGTTGTTGAAATTTTTCTTTGGAAAGGAGTTAAGGTAGATTCAGTATCAGATTCTTCAGTTGTTGAACATCCTTCTGATGAGGGACCTAGCGTTGGAATATCTAACTGTTTGGTAAACTGAACTGGTTTTGAAATTTCATTTTCTTTGCGTGATGAATCTCGCTGATTGGTTCCAAAGACATCATCAACTGACTGGGGGTTCAATTTCTTAGTTTTAGTCTTATTTATCACCTCATCTTCGGTGTCATTCCAAATTACTTTAGCAGTCCTTGCTTTTCTATCCGAAAATCTAATCCATTTTGGATTTGGTAGGTTTTGCCCAGATGTAAGTGATGCGGCGCTTCTTTTACGTAAGAGTTCAGGTGTAGTCTTACTGACACTTTCACTCATTTGGGGCTTAAGTTTCAATGAAATTTGACCAGGGCGAGTTGCTAAAGCATTTCCATTTCTTCTGGACGTTAATTTATTTCTAGCAGGTGATATTTGATTCATCTTTAACAAAGATTTGTTTTTCCTTGGTGAAGTTACGTTTCTCCTAGGTGAAATAGCGTTTCTCTTGTGTGAAAGAGCATTTTTCCTTGGCGAAGTTGCATTTTTCCTTGGTGAAATAGTAATTCTACTGGGAGAGATTGGATTTCTACTGGGTGAGATTGGATTTCGGTTAGGTAAGTTTAGACTTGTACTTGATGAGATTGGATTCTTTGGAGATGAGAGTTTATTGGGAGAAGATTCTTGAGAAATATTTGATAACGATTGTTTTTTCAGATGAGAATGATCCACCTCTTTTATAGGAGTTTTAGTTATATTGTTATGAGAAGTCGTGTATACAGGAACTTGGACAGATGGAACAAGTTGAGGACTGGTTACTCTTCTAGTAACATCGAATGATTGACTTGATGATTGCTGTGGTAAATGTGAAGTTTCTCCAACTGAGAATCTAGGTGAATGAAGAATTTCTCTGTTGGGAGACGCAGGTAGAGCTCGATTATGATTTCGCCCATCTAAAACAGATATCGAGTGATCTAATCGGTTAGATGAGTTGTCCTTTAGATGAAAATTTTCATTATTTTGATCGTGTTCTGGATGCGATAGATAGGATTGAGTTTGAAAGAATTTTGCAACTTTTTGTTTTTGTTGTTCATGAGGTTCGAGTGCAAGTGTAATGAGAGGATGTAAAGAAGATTGAGGTAACTGATGTTTCGGTTGGTCAATGAACTAGAAAAACAGAGATAAAGGAATTCACTACTAATTTTTACATCAAATTTTGACCTTCAAAAGAGTAATATGAATGATGAGGTGTATAAATATTAAATTGACCTTATTTGTTAAATCATTCAATTTCTCTACTACTCGAGTTGCATAATCTCTTTTGAATGAAATCCAGGATTGTCTTTCTTGTTCAAATCTATCCCGCTCTTTCGCAAGAGTTGATGCTAAACTTATATTTAACTGTTTCAAATGATGATTGGATGACGGCTGCGGTGAAAGGATAGATCTCAACTCAGAGGGAGTTAGTGAAAGAGTTTAGGTTCAGTACACACATGGGAAGATTCTGGTTGGTGAAGAGATTGAATTTCATGAGGAGATTTCTGTAAGGATGAAATTTGGTGCCTGAGAGATTTGATTTCGTTTAGGAGAGATTGTTTAGATTGTAGACAAGCAGGGTCTTTGCAAGGTTCAGTCGAGGTTTCTTATGAAATAGAAGAGATTGAAGCAAAGTCAGTGAGAATTTTCAAATAGCAGAAGATCATTAAAATGATTTGTACAAACCTTCAAGTGAAGAATGATTTGTCATTTTTGATTTTCAGAAAGAAGAAGAAGAAAAATTAAAAAATTGAATTAAAAAAATTCAGACTAAAATTGATAAAAATATCAAAGAAGAAAGAAAATCACAAAGGGAATGAATAAAATAAAAACAACATGATCTGATTAAAAAAGACAATCAACAAATGAAAAGTATAAAGAAAAGCATCTAAAATGGAAACAATTGGAAATTGGAAGCAAAAGAGAGAGAGAAAAAAGAATAGTTGAAATCAAAGACCAGCAGCTCTTCGTTTAGCATTCTCAAAACCACCGCCTTCACTGCCACCATCTACATTAATCAATCCTTTTACATACATAGTGGATTTATTCAAACCTGCATAAAAATCCATACTAATTTCTAAGATCCTTAAAGCATTATACCATTCTATTTATTTATTCACAGTGTTTAAACATATCAATTATTAATAAAGAGTTGATTAAATTGAATCTTTTATTGAAAAAGAATTCAAAACTAGGGAAAAAAAAAAAGGGGGGGGGTGAACTTACTTTGATAATTCCACCAAGAATTTAAAAATTGAAAAAATAATTTAATAGAAGGAAAAATTCCTAATCTATTTTTATGATTTTGACGATTAAAATAAGTATTTTTATATTTAGAAATATCATCGAACCATATAGCAAGAGCGCAAAATCTAGCTACTATTAACCAAATTCTAGTTTGAGAATGTGTTGTTTTAAGAGAAAGATCCAAGGATCTCGTTAAATCATTTACCTATTAATTTTTAGCATTAACATTTTCAATCATCATCAAAATGAATTTAATCAAAAATAATTATTTTTTTAATCAAGACTTCCAACTGATATGACTTACTTTGAAAATCATCAAAAGTCTCCTTGGAACGTTTCTAAGAATTTTTAAGATTTCAGCAAAAATGCCTTCTTGAGAGACAATAACAGTTTGTATTAATTTTTGTTCTTCCAGAGAAGGATTCCTTAGGGCCATCAGACTACCATGACCTTTCAATCCAACTCTTCCAGTGATTGCACTTTCAAATATATCATAGCTTTCTTCTTCAATGTTACCAACTAATTTGGCATATTTCTTTCTTTCTTGGGCAGATGTTGAACTTGAATTTAACAAACTCAACCAAAGTTTGGCATAATTTACTCTTAATTCATCCGTTAAATCAAAATATAATCCGTGATCTAATAAAACAATTTCAAAATTATATGGACTTCGTGATAACGGTGGTGCTGGTCGTATTAACAAATTACCTGCATGCTAGAATTTTAAATCATTATTATTTTCAGTCAAACATTCAAGTCAATCTCACTGGCTTTACTGCAATTTAATCTAGAATTAGCTTGTAGGAAAACACTGAACTGGATCTGCATGAAAATAACCATTAAGGTAAATCATCTGTGAAAAGATTCTAGTTAACTCTTGAGAAGCCCGGTTCCGATCGATCTTATGTTTCGCTAAATATTCAAGATCATCAAAGCGACCTCCCGTGATATCTAATAATAATTTTTACATAACAAAAGTTTCAAAAAAACTCAATTAGATCGATATTCTTCTTTTTTTTTTTTTAATGGAGAATGTGCGACTCTACTGAGGGGTTAAGATAGTGGAAATGATGATGAACACAAATTTGAAGAAATCCTAACATTCCATCACAAGTACCCGCTTTTGAGCCCAAAGTACATCAGGTAATTTTAATGTGGTAGATGACAAATTCGAGAATTGCTTGGCGCATTTTGAAGCGTTTGCTGCTTCGATTGTGAAGTTCATCTCTTTTGGTAAATTTTCTTGCATTTCCTATATGTACATATAAAAAAAGAAAAGAAAAGAAATCAAGAAACAAGCAGCATTGATTGATAAATACCTCAGCTTCTTTATTCTGATTCGATCAAGTAATAAAATTAGAAAGATAGTAAACCAGTAGAGTGATTATGATAAACCTAGTGTGGTCTAGAGTCAACCTTGATTGATGTTTGAGTTTCGATGGAGCCTCAACTTTATAAAAGAAAAGGAAAACAAAAAATAGAGCTCAACAAAAGGCTTACCTCTCCTAACCACGTAAATTCAAAATCGGGGAATACCCATTTAACAAATTTAAGCATTATGACTACTGTTCGAGTATCAACTTGTAAATATTCTTCTAAAGTAGGATGCATGACCTTGACAGCTACTTCCCTACCAGTTTGACGGTCAATGGCACGATGAACTTGAGCCAGACTAGCGACACCAATGGGTACAGGATTGAAGTGATCGAACAAGTCAGTGATGGGGACACCAATATCTCTAAGAAATAGTTGATTAATCATTTCAAACGAGCTAGGAGTACATTGATCTTGAAGTGGCTTCATAGTTGAACTCCAAGCCAATGGAATCAATTGAACTGAACTAAGATGCTGTCCAAGTTTTACATAAATCCCTCCATTCTGTTTTAAAACGTTCAAAATCCTTCGCGCCGCGCTTAAATGGGTGGTTTGATAGTCAAGATGCCTTTGGGCATATCCTGCTGGATCATCAGCCCAATCTTTAGCGAAAAGGACCTTATAATCCCACATGGCTCCAATTACTGCAATAGCAACGCGAGTACAACGAACAAAGCCAACAATTGCATAACGAAATGAAGGGACGAATTCGTATAAAGAAGAGCCAAGTGCCAGCGACACACTGAGAGTTAAGATCAGTTTTTGTGAAAACGACCAACGAGGATTACGATAATCTTTTCGGGTTGATTGACTGAATTGACGAGATAAACTTAAAGTAGTAAAGAAATAATGATTTGAGCTATTAAATTTTTGATAACTATTGAAAAAGATAACTTGAGAGTGCTGAAGTTTTGATGAATAGTTTTTTTGAACCAATCTAGGGCATGAAATATCAGTATGGGTGCGGTTTGAGTGAATTTGACGATTAAAACTCCGTTGTGAGTATGGAATAATGAGTAAGCTGTTTGGCCTAGTTGAGTAAGGGCTGAGACGGAAAGCCAATCGAAGGGATGGACTGAGATTCATTGTGGTACTACGGCAATGGCAATTGCCAATGCGATGAATGGTTAAGTCGAAGTACCTTCCACGAGTATTGTAGTCATCCAGACAAGTTTTGAGCTAAGAAATTGAGAGAGAAGATAAACTAAATAAGTTCAGAAGAAGAAACATATGAATTAGTTGAATGCGTGTAAAATCTGATCGAAATGAAAGAATACTTACCAGAAGTTTAGAAGAAGAAAAAATTCTCGGGTAGAAGAGAAGTTCGATTGCTCTTGGAATTGATAAATTGCTTCACCTGAATGGGGAAAATAATTTGGCCCATCAATGCATCATTTTGATAGAATGTTAGTCATGAATTTCAGCCTTGACTCTTTGAAACCCCAACTAAACCTTCTGAGACTACTAAACTTTCTGAGACTTCCAGCCAAAAAAAAAAAAATAGAAAACAACTAACCTTAAAAATTAGTTGGAATCTTTTTCTCACATATGCTCTAGCCTTATTAGACTGAGTGCAAAAAAAAATATTTGTCAAAGGTAAGACAAATTCAAGTGAATGTAAAATATTCACATTTTTTGGAAAAGGAAAACCCTGAGTTAAAACTCCATGGTTGAGTGTCCCAATAAGAACTCAAAAAAACTTTTGACCCCGTCAGAAGGGACTCAACAGTCTTAAATCCATATTTTTGCACATCATTTTACTGACTTATAACTAGGGAGCACAGCGTTTTGTCCAGTTGCCAATCCATTTGATAGTTTTTAGGGATTTTAGAATAAAATTAACAAAAAAAAATGAATGAAACAAAGACTGTTTTAGCCCTAATCACTTGAAGCCCTGTTCACTTGGTCAGGGTTTTTTTTCATTTAAACTTTCTTTTGTGCGGAAGAAATGAAAGCTTATAGGTTCTTCCCTTGGAAATCCAAGCTTTAGGCTTTACTATACTTGGCCTGTGCCCTTTTTATCAACAAATTTTATCCACTAGTACTTAATCCTTAAGCCAAAATAAATTTTACAAAAAAAAAACTTGAATTTGCTGAGTTGTGTTCAAAGGTTTAGTATTGGTTTTGTAAAAATCACTAAAACGCTCCTCCCCTCACTAATAGAACGGTTCACATTGGGTCAGTTTTAATTTGTTGCAGTTATAAGTCAGCAAGCGTTCCCTGCCAAATTGGCAGGGGCATTGGGATGAACCTTATTTCACTGTTGCTGATTTATGTCCTACGTGAACTGTCCTAATGTGATGAAAAAAACCACCACTCCATAATAAAAGACAAACCAACCACTGTTATAGTATAAAACAGAAAGAACAAAACCACTCCAAATCAGAGATTGACCACTTTCAAAATATTAAAAAGAATATATCTTGCATTAATCATAAAAAAAACAAAGACTTAGCAACAAACTAAAATGCACACAGAGTGAAAAAAAAAAATCACCAAGACCCCCCCCCCCCAAAAAAAAAAAAAAAAAAAAAAAAAAAAAAAAAACCAAGAAAGAAAACACCCCAAAGCAACAAATTTTTAATAAAAATATCAACCAGCTATTGTTTGAAATAAAAAAATCATTTTCAAGTAGTAAATCATATTCAAAAAATGATTCAATTTTTTCTGGAAACTGCAATAATCTATTTCCAACAAAAATTGTGGATGAAAAATACTTCCTAATAGTAAGAATCAGTAAAATTTCAGAAGCTTAATTTGAGGAAGATTTGAAATTTTATAAAAAAAACTATAATCAACTGCTGCATAAATCTAAAATTGGTATTCTGAAGACATTTTTGGTTGTCCATATACAGATATGCAATGGTAGAAAATAAAGGATGGTTATGGAAGTTGGTACAAAAAAAATCTCCATTTAGAAGCGACTTTGTGTTGAAAATTAAGAGGCGTACAAATATGCAGTAAAGCTTTGTTTAGCAATGCATGAAGATGAATTGAGGAAAAAACCCTGGTTTCATCTTGTGGATTACCTTGAAAGACAATAATTATCTCCCTCAAAAAAAAAAACTCAAATGTTGTGCAACATTGTGTGTCTGAAGCATGATAGCTTATGCTGGACTGAGCCATATTCCAATTAGACTAGGAAATAGCTATTTAATTTTTTCAAGACACAGAAGAGTTTTCAATGTACTTTTAAAACTTCCTAATGCTGTGTTTTATGAGTTGAGTACTGTAAAAATTGAACAAAAAAAATACTGGGTAGACACTGCAAGGATGATTGTATCAGATTCCCAAATCTGACATTAAATTGTTGAAATTTCAGCTCTTATTTCTGACTCTCACGTGCTCAAGCTCTCACCTCAAGTTGAAATTTTATTCAATCTCAACTTGTCAGTTTAGTAATATGCTAATCAGCATATTGAAGTTGAAATATTAAAATATCTAGTCTTAAAGTAAAACAAAATTAGTTCTTCTTGTGTTGAAGTAAAACAAATAGTTCTTCTTGTGTTGAAATAAAACAAATAGTTCTTCTTGTGTTGAAGTAAAACAAATAGTTCTTCTTGTGTTGAAATAAAACAAATAGTTCTTCTTGTGTTGAAGTAAAACAAATAGTTCTTCTTGTGTTGAAATAAAACAAATAGTTCTTCTTGTGTTGAAGTAAAACAAATATAGTTCTTCTTGTGTTGAAGTAAAACAAATATTTCTTCTTGTGTTGAAGTAAAACCATTATTATTAAAGAATCAAATTGCATATTCATATTTGTAAATACTATAAATTTATATTTATAAACATTGAAACAAAAATCATTGATTCCAAAAACTTCTCATTCTATTTCCTGAATCATTCCAAGTGTCCTTGACACTTGCCCCTTTTTACTATAAACACCTCATAGTTGTTGCTTTAGCCCAGTCAGCAAAGCATTCAGCTATTTGTGTTAATTTTTCTCCTAACTTTTCCATCTTCTTGAGTCGAAAAATCAACATAAATCAGACAAAGAAATGTGATATTATATCAGGCAAAACCAGTATTGTATCTACTAGAGCTGATATTAAATCTACCAAAAATGATATTATATCTATCATAGAGGATATTGTATCAACTCAACCTATTTAATATCAACATAACTGACTTTATATCAGATTTTTCTATATGACATCATGTCCATGGGCCAAACAGTTGCATCAGACATAAAAATGTGACATAAAATCACAGGTGTTGATATTAAATAGGTTGAGTAGATGAAATGTCTGTTTCTTTAGACATTTAAGGTAGATACAATGCCAGTTTTGTCTGATATAATATCAGATTTTTCCAATTGATGTAACACCAGTTGTAGGAATCTGATACAATCATACTGGCAGTGAGAGGTGACTTATGTGTTTAGGTCATTACTTATTTCACAGGGTTAACCTCAAGAGCAACCAGGTGAATTGATTTTGTCTTTTCAAGTATTTTAAAAAAATAATTCCAAGGGTCATAAAATTTCCAAACTTTTGAACTAGCCTCCTGATCATCCCTCCTTTACTTTGTATGAATTTTAGCTTTAAAAAAAAAGGCATACATGCATGCCTTTTTTTTATGTAATCTTTGTGAAGGATGTGTTTAAAATAAAAATAAAAAAACAATTACTGCAGTTATAATGCTTTTTTTTATTTTTACACATACTTGAGCATTTATTCAATTTGGGATGAAAACCTTAGCCACAGGGTGGGACTACAAGGTTCTGTTAGAATGAATTTTGGAAAAAAATAGGTACATGCACCTGTTTTTTGAAAGGCCCCTGGTAAACTCATGGCAGGTTTTTAGCCAAAACACAGCAATTCCCACGGGATTGCCGTGTTTTGGCCTAAAATTTGCCATTACATGGCAATTGCCGTTTTTTTTTAGCCATTACATAATTAAGGTTTTAGCCACCACACAGCAATGGTGATTGCCGTGTGGTGGCTAAACAAAAAAGAAAAAAAGAAAATATGAATAAGGGATAAAGAAATGATAAAGAAAAAATGAAGAAAATAACGAAAACATAAGAATAAGCATAGAGATGAAGAGAAAGATAAAGATAAAAGGAAGAAAAATAAAAAGAAAGAGAAAAATAAAAATAAAAATAAAAATAAAAATAAAAATAAAAATAAAAATAAAAA
>JNCO01009922.1:0-10423 GCA_000785685.1 Uromyces viciae-fabae
TGAATTTTTTTTTTTTTTTTTAAAAAAAAAAAAAAAAAAAAAAAAAATTCAAGGAAGGTCATTTTAAGAATTATTATAATGAGTGTTGTTAGTGTTAGAATGAATAGTTTTAGAAGAATGAAGAGAATGAAAAAAAGGAGTAGAAGAAGTTATAGGAGAAATACCAGGACTAAAAGAATGGTAAAGATGAGAAGGGGGATATTTAGAAAGAGAAGTATCAGAGGAAGAATCGAGAGATGGTGGAGGATTGCTGGAGTTACCAGTAGCAGAATTAGGATCAACAACAGATGGAGATTTAATAGGAGAGTTGAAAGAAATCCGACCAGCGGGCGCTAATACCACTGACATCCTACCGTTGTTGTTGATCGTCGCATTGATGACTGATTGTGCTGTACTCGTTGAACTTTGAAGTCCACTACAAGATTCATTCATCTTGTCTTTATCATCATTGATTGCTGCTGTAATCATATCAAACCATCGTTGTTGTTGTTCATCAAAAGATTTCGATGGGTTTTTCATCTTCAAATTAAATAACTAGGTATCATCATCATCGTCATCATTTTTTTTTTAAAAAAATCAAAAAAGAAATGGAAAAAAACTCCCCATAACATTAGCAATAAATAATGATAATAATAATCAACAATTAAAAAAGAAAAAAAAAAAAAGAAAGAAAGGTAGGCAAATTAAAGCAGCTTTTTATTATAAATCTTATTGAAATGAATTCTTACCTGTTGAAATCTTTGTCGTAAAATTTTAATAGTCAAAAGAGTCTTAGGGTTCATCCAAGCTTTAATTTTTCGATCGATTATAATAGATTGAGCAGGCATTTTAAAGTCAGCTTCACCACAAAGTAGGAAGATAGTTTTTTCATCAACGACGCCAGATTCCCAAATATCTAATCGACAGCGCCCCGAAAAAAAAAAAAAAACGAAAAAAAAAAAAAGTTAAAAAAAATTTCACCCAAATTTTAAAGGGAATGTGGAAAAGAAAAAAAAAAAAAGAAAACGCCTCTCACAAAGTTTTTTAGATTGCATAATATTAAAGTAAGTTAAAAATTTAGCGTCACCAAAATCAGGTCTTTTTCCAGAGCTATAATTTACGCTTGAAGGATGAATAGAAGCTGGAGCAGAATTAGTCAAAGTTCTCCAACCGCCTTGAGAATTAGAGTTAGAATTTCCAATTTGTAAAGCTCCATCTCTAATTAATAATTTAGGAAACATGGCGGTTCCAATACATCCCATAATTATTTTATTTTGATCTGAATTTAAATCTAAACTACTAGGAACTTGACAAAATTTACTTTTAAAATAATTGTTATTATTATAATTATTATTACTTGAATTATTTCCTTTTGAACTTGTTTTTATTGGTACAAATCCTGCATCTACTAAAAATCCAAAAAATTGTATTCGAAGTTCTTCTATTTGTAAAAGGTTCTAAAAAATAATTGAATCAATAAAATAATTAAAGCCCGAAAAAAAAAATTGATTAAAAGGTAAAAACTGAATCCCCCCCCCCCCAAAAAAAAAAAAAAAAAAAAAAAGAAAGCATATTCTTCCGACAAAACTGGTGAGCATGATCATTAAGACAAGCCTGACGCCAAGAATTAAAGACTTTACAAATAGTAAGAAAGTCAGAATTTTCAACTTTAAAAGATTTTTTAATAGAGTCAGCCTCTTGTTCTCTACCGAACGGGGTAAGGAAAGGACTTTTAGAATTTAAAGCGGCCTAACAATAAGAATGAAATGATAAAAAAATTTGGTTACTATTCTGATCCTCTTGCAATTTTCTTCTTCTTCTAATTCTCTTTTTGAAAAAAAAAAAAAAGAAAGAAAGAAAAAGAAGATGGATAAATCCATCTGAACTTAACTGCAACAGTTAAAGCTGGACTCAAACAGCGAAACAAACAACCCAGAATTAATAATTTTCCCATGTGAACGTCCATGGGTAATTTGACGAGATGTCGTCCGAGTGGAGTAATATCTTCATTTGGCGTTAATGCTTTAACCTAGTAGAGATGAACACAATAGATTGATCAGTGAGAGCAGAGGAAAATATTCGTATCGGAAAACTTACCTCAACTAAAGAAGCGATGGCACGTTGGACATTTGCAGTGGATGGAGGGTCTAGAGCTTGCAATAACACATCTTCAATCGATGTACCAATTTGCATAATCTTAATTCTCAAAGCAAGATCTTGAAGTGAAAGTCTCAACATCTCCGGCAGTGGATTATCTGCAAGCTATTAGCTCAGAAACGTAATTAAAAAAACATAAGTCATTATTTCTATTAGAGATTTTTCTCAGAGGTTCTTAGAGCGTTAAAATGAAAAAAACCAACATACCATTTCAAATCGATGCTTGGTAAATAAGTGAAAGCAAATTCCTTCTTGAACTCTTCCAGCTCTTCCCCTTCGTTGAGTCACATTACTTTTAGCTATAAAAGTCTCTGCAAGTTTACTTATTTGACGTTTTTCATCATACCTATGGGTTACGAAATAAAAATTCAAATTAACCCAACCCACTCATCAAATTTTAAACTTTTTAATTTCTTTAGCTTTTATAGAAAAAGATTATTCTACTGACCGCATTTCTTTATGTTTACCACTATCAATAACACAAGTCACATCTGGAATTGTGATTCCAGTTTCTGCTATATTTGTCGCGATAACTATTTTACGAACTCCGGGAGGTGGTGTCTGGAATACCAAGCTCTGATTCTCATTTGAGATAGAAGAGTGTCTAAAAATTAACTTTTTTTATAAGTCTAAAACCTGAAAATTTAATTTGAATGCATCGAAGCCCACTTACAGAGGAAAAATTTGAAAAGATGAAGTTCCAAAAAACGAATGACTTTCAAGTAACTCCGTGAGCTTTCTAATACTATCAAGCGACTAATAAATAAATAGAGTCAAATAAAAAAAAATCATCAAATAAAAAATCAACATGGACCAAAGGGTTAAGATAAGATACAACAAAATAATTAATGAGCTGTACAAAAAAAAATTTTTCTTTACAGCTAGGGCAAAGAAAAATAAAATAAAGAAGTCACAAGGAGGATAAAGGGAGTAACTTACAGGTAAAAATATTAAAATAGCGCTAGAAAACCGCTGGACCAGAGTAGGATTATGCCAACAGACTTGTAAGAGTAACAAGATAATAAGATCCAAATTAATTTGATGTTCGTCCAAAACTTCCAAAGTAGCGCGAGTAGAAGGAGCATAAGAATGAGGAATAGCATTATCGATAGTAGGTTCCTCGTCATCATCAAGACTAGGAATTTCCTCGTTTGTTGTTGGAACAGTCTTGAGCAAGACTGGTTTACGTTTACCTCTTCTAAGTACATAAGGACTATCCGATCTTGCATCTAATTTATAATCCGTTAATTCAATCACATCTTCCAAGAAAAAACTAGTCACTGGGAACGTCCTTCCAGGAACTTTTAAAATTGGACATCCATTCATATAGTTACTTATCTTTTCAGCATCAACTGTTGCTGACATTAAAATTACCCTAAACCAAAACAAAAGAAAAAAAAAATGTTTATTTAGCAAGTGAAGATCCCAGTGCTTGAAAAAATTGAATTAACCTAAGGTTGGGACGACGCTCTAAAATGGTTTTAAGAGCGATAAGAAGAAAGTCGCTATCTATACTGCGTTCATGAATCTACATAGTCGTTATACCAAAGTTAAATTAAAATTACAAAAAAAAAAAATCAATCAAATTTTTAACTCACTTCATCAAGAATTAAATGAGTAATATCTTGTAAGTCAGTAGCATTTTCCAACATGCGTAAGACAACACCCTGGAGACAAAAATAAGTAATAAAGCAAGACTAAGATCAGCTACAGAAACAAATACATGTAAAAAGAAAGACAAGAAAAAAAGAAAATAAAAAATCCAAAACAAATGAAAACTTACAGTAGTAGCGTAAATCAATCGACTTGTAATTGAAGTTCTACTTTCGAGTCTAATATTATAACCAACGAGTGAACCAACTTGACCTACAGCACCACTAGGTTCACCTAATTCTTGAGAAACTCGCTCTGCTAAAGAAATAGCTGAAATTCTTCGTGGTTGAGTACAAAAAATTTTAACAGGTCTATTATTCGAAAGTTCATGCTCTAAAATAAAAGCTGGTAATTGAGTAGATTTCCCACTTGAGAATCCAAAAAATGTAATAAATTAGATAATGGCAGATTTTTTTTTAAAAAAAAATTAGTATATTAAGTCAAACTTACCAGCCAGTTTCACCGCATAGTAAAATCACTTGATTTTCATCGACGGCTGTTGTGATTGCAGAGCGATAAACAGCAATAGGTAGAGTTGTCCGATATTGCTGTATATTGAATGAGAAACATTTCAGAAAAGAAAAGAAAAAAAGTCTAAAAAGTTAATATCTTTACTAAAAACAAAGAGATAGAAAAGACACACCAACATGACCTGATAAGAAAGCCAATGTTGACGCATTGCAAACTCTTCCATGAGAGAGAATTCACCCATTCCGCGTTCAATATGTGGATATTGCGAGCTAGGCAGTAGAGTGTTGACGTCTGATGTACTAACAATGGGTTCTTTGATTCGTTGAGATATTAGACTTGGCTCACTAAGTTGATTTGATATATTATTAGATCTATATTTAGAAATTTCCATCAAGCACTTAATTAAATCAAAATAATTTTGGTCGTCTTGTTTCTTACGCTTATCTTCTAATTCGTCCCACAACTCACGGAATGTAGCAGGTAGATATCGATGTACAGTACTCAAGTTTTGTGTATTTAAATAAAATAATGCAAGTGTTGCAACATAATTACATGCTTGTGTTTCATCCCGACAAGCTTCATCTTCCATCGTAAATGTCTGAATCAATAAATCGTTAAGCTTAGATGCAGTAGTTCGGATTTGTCCAGCTTGTGTAGGAATCAGTTTACGATTACTCCACTTAATTTGAACACTTGCCCTAATCGCTCGACTTCCTTTTGAAACCATTATATATTGCGGTTGTGCAAACTTGTCCAAACGCCGAAGAGTTTCTTCCAGAAGGCTTTGAGGTGTTTTTCCAATGAACTGCTTTGGCAAAGGCATGTCACGCACAACTATCAGTGGCTTTTTTATCTCTGAAGAAACTCCAGGCTGATCTTCGACCGGTAGCATCGCTGGTTCATCGAGCACTGATCCAAATAATCCGATCTCATCATCATTATTTTCGCTCTCTGCTCTGAGGCTCTCGTGATCTGATGTACCATCGACGGGGAATCGTGGGGAAGCGGGCACGAGATTTTTATCTGAATCTATATTGTTCGCATTGTCGGACTCCGCGGTAGAACTATCATGCTCCGCCTCTTGAAATTCATCATCATCATTATCGTCGAGCGATTGAATTGCGGTGATCGGCAAAGTTGGCAAGGATGAATTAGGTCTTCGTTCCGCGCCACTTTCGAGATTGCGATCTAAAACTTCGTCGGTAACAACACTTGCAGCGCTGCCCTTATTTCCCTTCAACTTGGCTTTCAATGCTTCATCTACATGATTGGACAATGAGTATAAAATAGAGTTTTAGAAATAGCAAAGTTCAATCTTACCAGCTTTTTGTTGACTAAACGCATAGGTTGCTTGAAGTAACTTAATCTTCTCCTCAAAAACCTTGACCTCTTTCCTAGCCTTAGCGGAATCTTTAAGCGCTTTTCCCTTGAGATGAGCGGTTCCAGCTTTGGGTATTTTCTTTGTAAGTTCTATAATGGAAAGCTTTAAATTTACATAATCTTCAATTGTACTAGGTGGTACATCTACAGGGCTCGATGATCTACTCTCGAATTGTTGTTGACGTGCTAATGTAATGTTTTTGATTGTAGGTGACGGACTATTGATCAAGATTTGAGCGGGTAGATGGGAACTATCTATATGATTGACTCGAAGACCTGGATCTTTTGACTGTGCAGGTGGATCAGAATTCAATTCAATAGAGCTAGCATCATGATTTTGGGAGTTGTTGGCTTTGTCATTTGCACCATCTACTGCGTCAGTGCCCTCATTATTAATTGTGAGAGCGGATAAGGATTTCAGGTTTTGATTCTGAATTCGGGTTTCTTTTTCTGTGATTCCTGTCGTCGAGTCTTGGTTGGACAGACCGTCAAAACCTAAGAACCGAAGAATTGGAATGAATAAAGCAAACAAAATCATAATGCAAGAATTGTGCTTCTAAAATTAGTTACCGGCTAGCGTCAGCTCTTCATTAGAGCAATTCAATATAAGCTATAATTCAGGATGAGAGCAAAGGGGAGGAAAAAAAAGTTGAGGCTCAACATCAAACCAAATTGGTTTCAAAAGAATATCAAAATGGTCCTTACATAGTCTATAGCCTCCTCAATTTCCAACGATCTAATTGATTCTAGACACTGTCTGATTCGAATTTTGGGAAAATTCAAACCTTCCAAAATCCCATGAAGTGTAGCTAGTTTCTGTAAGGTTTTCTCTTCCTCTTCTTGTGAATTTAAATTGGATGCCGTGTTTGACTGCTTAACCCCAGAAATTTCAATGGTAGTTTGAATGTCACGTGCAAAAGCTAGAGTATCAGTTTGCTATGACAACAGAGAAGGTAGATAGACGGAAAACATAGTTAGTCAGTGTCTACTCCACCAAGCTTGATTTAATTTTTGCAAAACGATAATTACTAAACGAGAATCCAGCCACTGAAATCCTGACCAGCCTTTAGCAAATCTCTTCTCGTTTTCAATCATCTGTAGAAAGAAGAGAATTTTTACATTTCAGTGAACCAAAACGAAGATTTTATGGAATAAAAAAAAAAAAGAACACAACAGAACAAATGTAGGTGGAAGGTGAAAGTGAAATAAGTCGAACCTTGAGCTGTTTGGTAATTTCTTTGTCAGAAGCCGGTCTTAATCTTTCAGCTAAACTCTGAGTTTCTCTTTCATCTGGATCTTGCTCCCATTCATCATGAGGTGGGCCATTGGTTTGATCGCCTTGAGGGAAAGTAGATTGATTAGGATCACTAGATTTGAGACCAGATGAAGGGCCAGCTGGAGCAGATGGGTTAGTTGGAGTAGCATTGCCGTCAGGAGAGGAATCATCAGATGGTACTAGCTGATCATTTGGTTCAGGTTCGGGTGCTTTCTTTGGGATGGATGTAGTAGCAAATCCTCTATTTGTTAATTTCTTTGGTGCTTTTCTCTTTTGTTGTTTAGGTGGCATGGTTCTAGATGATTAATCACAAACTCGTTTGTTGATTCTGAGATGATTTTAAGCAGAATGATCCAGGAAAAAACGTTTTCTGAGTTTTCTTATTTTCTTTATTTTTTTGCTATTTTGAAAGGCTCCTCCTTATAATGTTCCAGACAAGAGTAAAGTGAGGGTCAAATTAGACTTGCAATCTATGGACTTTCATCAAAAAAAAAAAAGAAAATACAAAGCGTTCCATTTAATGAGTCAGTAGGTTTTCATGAATAAAATTAAACTTAAAAAAAAGGGTATCAAATTGATTTAGGCAATGACATTTACTAACGGTAATTTGCCACAGAAAACTGACCGATCGAGGGTATCAAATTGATTTAGGCAATGACATTTACTAACGGTAATTTGCCACAGAAAACTGACCGATCGAATAGGTAGGCAAGAATTTTAGGAATCAGGTGTAGTTTAATGCGCAGACGTCCATTCGTAAGAATCTTTTCTATTCTCTAGATATGATTAATTGGAATTCTGATGAGAATATTTGATATGCTTTCTGTTTTTGATCAAGAATAAATAAATAAAAAAATGATTGATTTTACTATTTCATCAAATCTAATTCACCGGATACGGATATTAATCAGATATTACCCACACATTTCCCCGAAAACCTTGAAATTTCTAATCGGGGCCCATTTAAGCTTCTAAAGGACGTCGCACCGATGATCTCCAGCGTATGCGCAGCCGCAGTAAGTGTACCCTCTTTTTATATCCTTCCTTGTTCCCACTGTTTGCGTTGGTTATTATTTTTTCTGGATGTCTTTGATCTACTAAGTTCATTTTTATCTTGTTAACTCATGTTGAAACAAAATACATAAACAAACTTCTACGAAACAAAAAATCATCCGTCAAAACTAGTAAGATTCATACATTCATCATGTTCTTTTTTTTTTTTACCTTTCTTTCTAACTTGTCATTAAGGCTTGATTCCAAGTCTTAAAGATTGCTCCCTAACACTCTGGATCAGGCGGGTAGTCGAAATTTCTCGTGCTACTAATACATTTCACGTCTTTTTGATCCTCATTTTCCGGGAGCTAGATCAACTTTAGTGTTCTAAACTACGCTTAACGAGATTCAATTCAATTATATCTCGTTGCTGTTGTAGGGGAATTTTATTCCTATGGAGCCAACATCTCTCCTTTTTTTTTTATTCATGGCTATCGCGAATGTTTTACTCGTTTTACTTTCTTCTCTCTCTTGTCTTAATCTGGCTCGGTATTTCTATCATTTGGGCTACTTACACGCCTGTCTTTCTTTTTTACAATACTCAGGTTATCTCGCCTCAGTTCTCATATCCTCCCCTCGCTATACCCTCCTTTGGCGCTTGCTCAAAAATGGAAACGATCATGAAAATCTTGATAGCGTAAGCCTATAATCTCCGTCTAGCTCTCCTGATTCTCCCAAAAAAAAAATCTGGTACTACTGCATATATCACTGTATTTGAAGATATATGCACCTGCTTCGTGCAGATCAAGCCCATGCTGTCCTTGTGACGATCTCTACTTTTTCTTTTTTTAAAAAAAAGAAAAAAAAAACTCTCTTTTCAAATCGATAAAGCATAATAAAAAATCTTGAAACAGACTGGGTTGCTCGTTAATCATTTTCTTAGGAACCCTAATAATCTTTATTATCAACTTTCAACCTTCATCTCGATCTTGCGCCGCGGATCCTAATGGATCATCAGCAGCGTCTTCGAGCCGATCGAGAATGGCTGCTAGATGGGCACACATGGATCAAGCTTCAAGGCGAGGACGTAGTCAGTCTAATGTAGATGATGAGCCGTATGATGATGATGAAATGAACCAAAGAACGAAACCAAATTCAAATCATTATGACGGGAAGCCAGATGATTTTGGTTCGTTTGGAAAATTAGATCCGGCTCATGCTGCTACAAGTCAAGGCTCGCTGGCTGCAAGCTTGGTAGGCACTGGGCCAAATGGTACTCGCACTTTGTTAATGGGTGAGTTGCTGTCACAACTTGACACCAGTCTTACTAAACCGCTAACAATAATTTTTCTCCTATGGCGCTTCTCTTTAATTTTTACTATTAGGTTGGTTCGGTTTAGATGAACCTACGAGTGCAGGATATAACACTAGACCAGAAACCCGAGAGAAAACTATTGATGGAGACGTGCTTCCGATGCGAGCCACCCGTGGAATTGATTTAGAAGATCCTTACCAACCTCGTCCGGTTGTACCTCATCATCGGTTACCAACAACTGAAGATCACGATTGGGAAACTCGATCTCAAGCTTCAGCTGTCTAACACCTTTCTTGTCTCGTTCACATCATTATTTTCTTCCATCATAGTAAAGTGTAATATCTTGTCTTTTTATCATTTTGTCCTTTTTCACTGGTTTGCAGTCTACTTTTGTGCTACCCTATTTGTTCTTTTGCTTCTTTTACTATGTTATTTTTTGTCATTTATTTTACCTTCTCTCTCTCTCTCTCTTATTTTCATAGGTAATCCCCCACGAAGTTTTTCCTTGTTTATACCATGTATCGCGTTCTTTTTTATTTTATTTTTTTCTTTCTGGTTTTTTTCCTTTTATATTTACATTTGTATTTAGACATACATCCAATTAAAACTTTTTACCTCAATTTTGTTTCTCGGAATAATGCGTAAACATGGTACTTGAATACGGATCAAGTGAACCCAATACAAATCTTGTTACCGAGTGTTTTTCTTAATAAAAAGTAGCTCTGTTTGTCTTGTTCTATATTGTATATCAATTTTTGATTGATATTGAAGGTCGTGATAATTACCCTGGGCAAAACTTTCTGAAAGTGGTTGATAAGTCTGTTTGGGGCAAACTAACAAACCACACATGTCAAATGCAATTCCATGTGATTTCAATTTCTTCTTTCAATATCTTCCTTAAAGCTTTTTTTTTTTTTTTTCACTCAAGAATAAACTCACTCATTTTCTTCCTAAGAAAAAAAAAAAAAAAAAAAAAAAAATTTAAAAAATAACTTATTAAATTAAGAGCATCCACAACCGTCTCTGTAAGTGGGCTCGGTAAGCCCAACTTGCAGAGACATGGCCCCCTCGCGCCACCAACGTGCGTTTTTTAAGGCTCAGTAACTGTTGAGTCTCTAGAATCGTCGGTAGAGGTCCTTAACTTTAGGGACCTCTACCGAGGGTCTTAAAAAAAATTTAAAAAAAAATTGATGAGACTT
>JNCO01009923.1:0-10422 GCA_000785685.1 Uromyces viciae-fabae
TCAAAAAATCTTTTCCATCAGAATCAATTTTTCCTCTCTCAGGTGGATCAAAATTTCTCTCAGCTTTTGACATTAAATTAAAATAAAATAAAATAATAAATAATTCTTTTCTTTTTTCCTTTCTTGTTCTTTTTCTTCTCTTTTCTTCATTTTTCTTTTTTTCTTCCTTTTTTTATTTATTTTTCATCATAAAAATTAATCTTAAAAACTCTCAAAAAAACTGCTGATAACTTACTTCTTATTTAAAAATAATAATAATAATAATAATAATAATAATAATAATAATAATAATAATAATAATAATAATAGATAGATAATAATTACGGTGGGCCAGGACTGAGGACAACCAGGATTTTTTTTTTCTGGTTACCCTGGCCAAACAAACTAAGGTATATAGTCTGACCAGCTATATAGGGGGGCATCTTCCCCCGCATTCTGCTGAATAAATACATCAAAATAATATTCAGGGGCGGACCAGAATGTAGGGTGTCAGTTAAATAAAATCCCAACCCTGCTCAGTTCAAAAGTGGAGGGTTTTTTTTCTTTTTTCTTTTTTTTATATACTCTCAAATAAAAATGTTGCAATTTCATTTTAATTTTTTTTCCAATTTTCCTTTCTTTTTTCTTTTTTCTTTCCCTTTTTTTCATCTTTTTAATATCTTAACACACAATTAGAACAGATCTTTGTATCGACTTACTCATTTTCTGCAGTATTTTTTGTATTTACACTACATTTACTAGATTTGTGCACAATGTGAAATCAATCTAGCGCGTAAAAAAAAAAAAAAAAAAATCACAGACTCTGACTAATATTGATGTAGTAAAACAGATGAACAGGAAGGAGGAAAGAGATACTGAAGTGAAGATGATAGATCTAGAATATAATTATCAGTACAAACATTTTGTTGAATGAAATGAAAGAAAATGAAACATACTGAGAAGCAATGATTTGTAATATCAGCTAATTAGAAGTTGGTGTAAGCATAGTATTAAGAATGGGTCGGAGTTTAAGGGAGTCATGCTCCACCAATTCTTAAATCTTGACAGTTAATTTATATGATGCTATGGTGAAGGGGAGAAGTAGGGATGGATGATGCAAGAGTAATTCATAATAGAAATGTATAAAGCTGAGCTTATGTTGAAGTGATTAGATAATGTGAGAAGTATTTATACAAAAATTAAGAAAAATCGTAGGAAATTACTCTAGAAAAAATCAAAGGAGCTGAAAAAGAAGTAGGTGTAGGTGTAGTAGAAATAAAACTTCTATTTGAAATAAATAAAGGGACTAATAAACATTCACCATTAGTTAAATTTCTTGTTACTATTTTCTCTACTATTATCTTATTCCTTTTTTTTAAAAAAATAAAAAAAAGGAAAATTAAACAGTCAAAAAAAAATTAGTTATTCTATTTTTCATTCTTAAATTGTTAATAATAAAAAACAAAATAAAATAAAAAGGTAACTCAAAACATTTTCCCAGGTCGAGTCGAAAGCAATTCGCAATCCATTTCTAGTA
The DNA here is from genome assembly GCA_000785685.1 of Uromyces viciae-fabae. Lineage (NCBI taxonomy): Eukaryota > Fungi > Basidiomycota > Pucciniomycetes > Pucciniales > Pucciniaceae > Uromyces > Uromyces viciae-fabae. The sequence goes on from JNCO01009923.1 coordinate 1,517, forward strand.
AATAATTAAACCTATTTGATGAAATTGTACTAGTTTGAGACATTGTTGAATGATGATGCTGATGAAGAAGAAAATCAGTAGAATCTGGAGGGAAAGAAAGATTTAAAAAAAAATTAAAATCACGATGAAGATTAAAAATTTTAATAGAATTTCCAGTTAAAGACCAAAGACCGAATAATAAACCATCTAAATGTGGTTGTTGATTAAATTTATCTTTTTTATTATTATTATTATTTGGCCAAATCAATCTTCGAACTATTTTTTCAGGTTCTTCTGTACTGATTAAGGTTAAACAAGTTCCATTTGCAAAGAATCTCAAGTATCTAAAATAAGTAACATAATGTATAGACTGCAAAATAAAATAAAAATAAACCATTTGATTAATTTATTAAAATTGAATATATTATTAAAAAGAGAAAACAAATCAAACTTAACTGTATGCCAAGGATTATTTGATTCACCTACTCTTGCATACCTCATCAATGCAATATAACAACCTTCCAATCTAACTCTAGGCCTTGAAAATCAAGAGAAAAAACATACAAATTAGCACAAAAGATTTATGTTTTTTATTTCAAAAATTTATCATTTATATATTATATATTTGGTCAAAAAGAAATCAATGAAAAAATTAGGAGAAGTAAATAAAAGATATAAACTTAACTGATTAATGAGCATCCTTCTCCAATCAAGTGAATGAAATTTACGGCATAAAAAATCAACAAACTTTTTTTTTTTTGAATTAATAGAATCTCGATTTTCAAAAAGATGAGAATCGCGTTGAAGATCAAGGAAATCAAGATCATCAAAATTGAATAATATATTATTAGTTTGATTATTATTATTATTATTATTATTTTGAAAAAAAGATGATGATAAATTAATCTTTTTTTGATTTACAAATAAATCATTTGAATATATCGTAAAACCAATTGAAGACCAAATAGATTTTTCAAGAGATAAAATTCTAGAAAATCTAGAAACTTTAGCAAAATTTTCTATTGTTTTTAAAGCTAAATGAATAGTATTTCTATTTAAAGTTAAACTAATTAATATTTTTATCATTATTTCATATGGGATTTTTTCTATTTTATTCTCCTTTTCTTCGTTTAACCTTTCAAATTTAATTTGATCTTTAATTAATAATAATGATGATATTTTATCTTGATAATCTTTTTTATCTAATTTAATTTCTTTCATTTGTTCCTCAATTCCTTGTAAATTTCTTTGATTCATTTGCTTAATTTTTTCTTCTTTTTTTATGTTTAAATCATGTTCTTCAATTGTCAAATTGAGTTGATTCATTTGATCTTTTTCTAAATCTTTTGTTTGAGGTGAATTTCTTTGCCAGGGATGATTCTGAAAGCTTAAAAGTAATGAGAATAATAATCGATTTGTACTATTTGAATGGTGAAATTCATCATGATCCACATCAACTACATTCTCAGAAAAAGAAGAAGATAAAGTTTTATTTTTTTTAGGATTACCATCTAAAGGATTATCTAAGTTTGGAAGATAAGATTGATTCACAAGTTGGTACGAAGGAATTTGGTGATCATCATTCTCGATATGATTTGAGATGGAGATGTTGAACGAAGGATCTGGGTCTACTGAAGCATGAGATTTGTCTGAAGGTTTTAGATGAATAAGATGCTGAGGCTCCAATTGTTCAATTTGGTCTGACTTCAAATTTTGATAGATTCGATCAATTTCCGATTCAAGTTTGAATGCTTTCCGATAGTGACTCAAGGCATCATCCAGTTGTCCAATACGCTCGAAGTGAACTGCTAAGGCATAAATGCTCAGGGCTGATTGATTGTTGTTATTTGATTGATTTGATGAAGTGCTTGGTATGGGCGTTGTTAAAATTGTGCCTTGTTTTGTTTCTTGATGGCGTATACTGACTTCATGAATCCATGCATCCCTGAATGAATCGAGTTCATTCGTTTGATTGATTTCATTTGAGGAAGATTGTTTGAGGATGGAATGTTCTGAATCCATGATGAATTGAAAGAATTCATGAGAGGAAATGAAGAAGAAAGATTTATTTCATGTTGATTTAAATTCATCATCATCTTACAAAAATAAAAATATTACCAATCCACATCATACAAGCAAAAGAAGAAGAAGAAGAAAGAAAACAAACAAAGACTAAAGAAACTATTTTTGTAAAAAAATCTATTCTTTTAAAGCTTATTCAAAAAATAAAATAATAATATAAAGTGCTTGACGTGCTTTTCACTAATATCTGAGTCCACTAAGCCTTTAAATAAATTCAATTTATAAAAAATAAATAAAAATAAAAAGAAACATTTCATGTGATAACTGAGCATAAAACCAAAGAAAACTTAAAAATAGACCAAGACATTCTCTGAACGGATATGATTGTATTGTACGTAAATAAATCATATATTTAGATTTATATAGATGTATAAATGTAAAATAAAAATAAAAATAACCCAAGAAAAAGCTCATATCTGTTTCGTCATCAGAAAAAGTTTCATTTTAATGGAGATGGGATGACGTAGAGTTCATTTGCTGTGCATGTTCAACTTCAGCAGCAGCCGCCGCAATCATAGCTAGTTCTCTGGCCCTCATCATCCTCATAGCATCTTCTTCTACATTTCTGGTTTCTTCATGTTGGATTCCAACTAACCTATTGCTCTCGTTGGGTATACCATTCGTAGAATAATGTTCATGATTTAACTCGTCGTGATGATGAGGTCTCATATAGATTGCTTCTTCAAGTGCTGCGTGCAATGCTTTCTGGGCAAGATCACTTACTCTTGGATCATGGTCTGGTGTGGGCATATGGGACCATGTATCCGCCATGACATATGAGGTTTGCATTGAACAGTCGTATGGAGATGTAACTTCCGAAGTTGATTGAGTCATTGGCATGTGAAAGAGTGGGTTGATGTGAGAATGTGAGTCTGGCTGATGAGATTGCTGGAATTGATTATGATAAACATGAGTCATCTCCATCATCGAGAATGCGGCCAATCGCTCATTGACATTTGTTTCTTCATGAACGGAAGGAGGGGCGCCTAGACTAGACATCGGTTTATCGTTCGTATGAAGTGCAGTATCACTGTTCATGCTAGAGTCAAACGATCCTCGAAAGTTTAAATGTGAATCTGGTGTCAGGCTCATGTCAACAGGTTGGTTCATCTCAGTTGAATCATTTCCTTTATCAGCACGCTCTTCGTTTCTTCGTCGACGCATATACTCGCGCAGCTTGTGTCTTCGCAGTTTTTCTTTTTCACTCATGTTTTGCTCGCGCTCTGCAATCCTATCTGCATGAAGAGCTCGTAGTTTGAGGGATTTGAGTTCAGTTGGAGATGCGTGGGGATGCGACTTTTTTATCTCAGCCTCAAGCGAGGCCACCGAGACTTTGGTCCGGGACACATTTTTTCTGGGTGCCTTTGGCGCGCTTTTGCTAGTCTTCGGTTTCGATGCCTGCTGGCTATCATGGGAGTCGGTCTGATTCATGGATGGTGCCGACCCAGTTTGGCAAAGGTCGACGAGAGAGAGAGAAGTATTTGGAATGGGAGCTGACTGAAGGGGCGAATTGCTAGATTGGAACGTGGTGAACTGATGCGACGGCATGGCTAATGAGCTACTTGGTTGATCGCCAAAATTGACCTCATTTTTGCCTTGGATAGCAGGGGCATCTTGCGAGTGAGACTCTGCTCCATTACAAGTTTCAGTTTTAAGCGTAGCAATTGTAGGATTAACTGACGAGGCAGCCGAGTGCGGTTCAGAAACAACGTTTGATTGACGCGCTGAACTGACTTGTTTGTTCGCCGCATTCTTCTGACTGCGTTCTTCCGCACGCTTCTGACGAACGTATTCCCTCAATCGAAGCCTCCTCTGTTTTTCGGCCTCGGGCATGTTCAACTCCCGCTCAGCGATTCGAACAGCATGCAGGGCACGTAATTTAAGTGATCGTAATTCATTCTTGGTGGCATGGGGGTTCTGCTGTTCAATTAAAGCCTCCGTGGCCAGCTGTTCGGCTGTCTTGACGCGTGGGGGTGGCTTTGGTCGATTAGGCACCGAGGATGCGGACCCTTTGGCTGCCTGACATTGGTTATCGGACTGATTTTTTCGTTTTCTTTGAGAAGCTGGGCGGGTCGGTGGGAGCATGGGGGAGGGGTTTTCGGGCTGGGGAGAAGGAAGCTGAGTAGAAGTCCAAGAAGGAAACATAGTTGAGCTGGTAGAATCGTGGTGAGACTGTGGATGGGAGTCGACGCTGTTGCTTGCAAATGTGGCACCAGCGATGCTAATGTATGCCGATTCTGTCTCGGTGCCACCATCGTCCTCCTCATGAGGGGCATCTTCGTCGAGAGTGAGATCTGGAGACAAGTTAGAAAGTGTTGCATTTACATTGGGCTGCACGTCATCGTTATTTATGATAGAGCTAAGAGCTAGGCGCTCGTTAGGCTTGATGAGAGAAGTACCAGTGTTGGGAACAGGTAACCGAGAGCTTGAAATTTGATTCACAGATTCTGCTAATAAATTAGACTTGAAATCGTTATTCATAGTATCATGAAGGGTGGAATGGTCCCGATAAGCTCTATGTTCATGATCAATGCCAATGCAGCTCGTGGCCCGATCGTTAACGTTGTGACCGTAGTGATTTGCAATATTCTCATTGTGATCACTATCGTCAACACTGCGTTCAATTAAATGAATAAGAGAATTTGATGGGTTCGAATTATTTCCAATGGCGAGGTTTGATGATCGATGCTCATGTTGATAATGAAGAGGGACGCATGATCCGAGTGAGTTGCTGGGGAATTGGTTTGTAGAGTCTTGAGTTCGCTGGGGAGGATTGTTGAGGGTATACATGTCAGTGGTGGTTGTCATGCTAAACGGGCGCAGGTAGATAAGCCAGATGGGCGAGTTTCCTGTGGAATTTGTTGAAAGATTGCTTTTCGAATATTCTTACTACGAATTTTGATGAGATCGCCCGTTGTTCAAAGGGAATAATGGTGCAAGTTTACTGAATGAGGGGTAGTGGAGCAGTTACTTTTGATCGTTAGTCTGTGATTGTGAACCATATTATTGTTAGAAAAAGAAAAGAAAAAAACATAATTCAGAAGTTAAGCTCACATTCCACACAAACTAAAAGAAGCTGTCCTGAAAAGTCGGATAATAGCGCTTGCGAAAGATGTACCGAATGCGCATACGTACGGAGAGGTCTTACTGTTCGAATCTAGATGAACAGCTGGGAAGTTTGTATGAAGATGCAGTAGTCATTAGTACTCCATCGGAGCTGATATGCCGATCAGCACTAAATAGATGAAAATCAGGTTAATTTAAGGCGGACTTGAGAGTGAGGAATTGATGGTTATCATCAAGATTCAACTAGATGACTTGTTAGTTGAGAAGGCACGATCAAGCGATCTTAATGACACATTTGAGGTCAACTGAGAAAATTCAGAATTGTTTGATTGTAGGATAGAAGAGAAGTTTTTCAAAGTCTAATAGAGCATGTATTAGGAAAAATGTACACGCTGAAGATTGATGTGAGGATGATGAATAGAAGAATGAAGATAGTTTGACGAGTAGACTACTCACTTTGGATTCCCACAGTGTAATAAGTTTTCTCTTTTCTCTTTGAAGTGAGAAAACCGATCGACCGTGCTTGAGTCATGTAGGACATGTAAGATTCAAGAATGAAAAAAAAAAAAAAGAAAAGAAAAATCAAGAAAGAAAGAAAGAAATGAAAAATTAGAAAGAGTGTACTGAAGTGAAGGAGAGATCAGAGGTTAGATTAACGAGAGATGACTCTTACAAGACCCTGCAGGAATGGATGGCAATACAGCGAACTAGAGTACAATTATACAATTACGTGTGTAGAAGTATATGTAGGATGTATGTAATGTAGATACCTGAATGTGTAGTAAACGACTTGCACAAATTTCTGTCACAAGAAATGCGTTTGCTTGGTATCAAAAAACTGAAAGCGTATTGGCAGAGTATTTAGGAAGCGGGTAGAGGGGAATGAATTAAAACAAATTACCGACTAACAACAACGGAGATTACACAGGCCGAAAAAAATAAAATAAAAGACCCAAAAGTAATTTGGATAAGAAAGAGGCGGCAAGAGAAGAGAGAGATAGAGAATTATAGAATATCAAGGAGATCAGAGAATCAGATAGAGAGAGATGGGGAGATCAGTTTCAAGGAGCAGCGAGAGAGTAAATATAAAAAAAAAAAAAAGCAGATTTAATTGTTTTGACTGAAAACAGAAATGAATATGTAAATATATAATACTCTTATATATACATAACAACACAGCTTAAATTGAATTTATTATTTTATTTATTTATTTTAATCAATTTAATAGTTCAGGGCTTCAGTGTGTAATAAAAAGGGGCTTGATAAAAATGATCGGATTCTACACTGCGCCTAGCGCTGCACCCCGAGGAGCCGGTGTTCGGACATACCCGGGCCTCCCGAACCCTTCGGTTATTTTGCCAAAAACGGCTGCCCGGCAAGCGAGCCCGCGGGCAACTAAAATGTCGGGCAAGGTCTGTAACTCATTGGGTATTTCACATATCATAGCCTTTCCAAAATACCAGACAGTTTTTTTTCTCGAATTTCTTTCCCCATAAATTTTAAATCAACACTTATTCTTCTCTGGAGCTACATTCCAAAGAAAGAATTTTTTTTTTTTGACTTTGTTATTGAACAAATTTAGGCCCTGTTTGGCACAGTAATAATGCAATTTACTATCACGAAACAAATTCTAAAAATCCCAAAACAGGATGAAAACTACAAAAACCATCAAATATTTCCAAATAAATGGTTAGTCTCATAAAAATTGTTATATTGATATTAAATATAAATCACCCTAAGTATCACTTTCAAGTGTAATATTCTGATATTATACTTTGAATTGATATAAAGGGTACTAGCTCAACTAATATAAAAATTCCAATGAAAAAAATGTATTCTGAAAGCCTTCTTGTTTTCCAATATTTTGATCAAGTTGGATAATTTTCAGTTTTTTTTTTTTATCATAATAGTAAATTGCATTCTTATGCTTTTGCATGATCATGGTTCCAAAAGAGGTCTTATATAACTTAGAGTAGAGTAATCAATATTTATTTGAAAGAAATAGTTTTTTTTTGAATAAATTTATAATTCAGAGTGATAAACATATGTTTTAATTTCAATATATATATATATAAATAGCTACTAAGGAATAAATAAATAATCAATACTTCTGACTTTCAGTATCATCAACATCTACCTCAAATTCTTTTGAATTGCAAGTCCATTCTTTCAAGTAAATCAATTGTTCCATCAATGAAGCATCCAAGCTATGCCTCTGATTTCCTATTGCAACATTAGATTGAGAGAAAACTCTCTGTGAGGATGCACTGGCTGCTGCAATTCCAAGTTAGTACTTTGCCATTGAAGCCAAGGATGGATAAATATTCTCCCAACAGCGCCAATATTTTAAAATATCTACATCTTCAGCCTCATTTTTCTTTAAAAGGTACCAATTAATTTCAGTGTTCAAATCCAACTCATCTTGAAAAACACCAAAAACATCTGCTTTGATTGTGGTTTGCTCTTTTTGTAGGGCCTTTTGATTTAGGAAATCTGTAAAATTTTCACAACTAAAAATTATATTTCTTATTAGTTTTAGCAATAATTCTCTCTCTCTCTTTTTAATTTAAAATACAACAAAAATAAAAATAATAAAATATAAAATAAAAATAAAATTCTGTCTTTACCTAAAAGGTGAAAATAAGTGCCAGATAATTTTTAAGATAATTAAAATATAATAATTAATTTTTAATAATTTTAATGATTTTTAAGATAAATTTTAAGATATTTTAATTTTAAAAATAAAAATTGATGAAACAATTTTTATTAAATTTTATGTAAATAATTTTTATTGATAATAAAATTACTTTGTTTTGATAGAAAAATATTTTTAGATGAAAATAATTTTTATTTATTTTTAAGAATAATTTTAATTGAATAATTAAAATTATGCTTTGTCTGAGTTTTTCTGAGTTTTTTTATATTTTTATTATTTTGTGTTTATTTTTATTGATGATGATTTGAATTAAGTATCTGCTAAAAAGAGAGGTGGTCAATGACGTCATGTGACGTCATTGAACTGTTTTGATTTGAGAACGGTCAATTACGTCATGACCGTCTTGAATTTTAATTTTTAATTTCAAGAGCGGTCAATTACGTCATGATTGTCTCTTGATTCTTTATTTTTAATTTTTCTTTTTAATTTTAAATTATTAATTTATTTTTAATTCAAAATAAATTAATTTTCATTTCAAAATTAAAAACTTACCATTTTTAATTTGTTTTGTTTTGTTTTTATTTTATTTTAATTTTAATTTTAATTTTAATTTTAATCTCTTTTTTGTACATAAAGCCTTTTTATATTTTTGTTGTCTGAGAATTTAGTAAAAGAGATTTTATTTTATTTTTAATAAAAATTAATTTTATGAATTTTTATTCTATAATTCTTTTTTCTTATTTTTATTAAAAAGAATAAAACAATGTTTCTGCTTACTTCTATCTATAAGCGCCATTTTTCTCTTGCCTTGGCAAGGATAATTAGAGGTATTTTGACATTCCCCCTTGTTTTGAACTCTGAGTGATAAAACAATATTTTTATTTTGATTTGCTTCTATTCTATTTTCATTTATTCCAATTAATTTTGATGTTGATTTTAATTTAATACTATTTAATGGTTTTGTCAAAAAGTCTGATAAATTGTTTTTTGATGAAACTGCTTTGATTATTATTTCTTTTTCTTGAATTAAATCTCTAAAAAAATGATTAAACTGCTTTAATTATTATTTCTTTATCTTGAATTAAATCTCTAACAAAATGTAATCTAATGTCCATATGCTTTG
>JNCO01009926.1:0-10422 GCA_000785685.1 Uromyces viciae-fabae
ATTTAATTTAGTCACCTAAATTTAGTTGCCATCTTTTCTTTCTCTAAAAATTAAAAGCCTTTAATTTTATCACCAACTAGCTTGGAGGATTTACAACGGTTTTTGGGATTTGCAAATTTTTACCAAAGGTTTGTGCAAAATTATTCTAAAATTGCTCTGCCTTTGAATGAGCTTACTAGGAAGAACATCAACGTGGAGGAAAAGCTCAGGGAGAAGAAGGTTTTGGATTCCTTCTATAATTTAAAAGAAAACATATTGTGGGATGTAACACTAAACCATTTTGATTTTAACAAAGAACAGATATTGTTTTGTGATGCTTCCACAGTGGTGCTGGTGGCTATACTTTGCCAGAAAGACGAAGAGGGAAATCTTAGGCCGGTTTGTTTTTTTTCCAAAAATTTATTGGAAGCAGAGCAAAAATGGAAGATCCATGATTTGGAATTAGCAGCAATAATGGCAGCACTGTCTGAATGGCGCTCTTGGTTAATTGGCTCACCATCCCCAGTGAATATTTTTTCTGATCATCAGAATTTGAAGTGTTTTCTCTCAGCACGAAATTTGACTCCTCGATAGGCACAATGGGCTTCTTTGATGTCTTTGTTTGATTTACAGATTTTGCACATCAAAGGAAAGGATAATCCGGCGGACCCTCTCAGCAGACCGCAGATTTCAAAGACTAAGTTATGGGATCAACCCATTTTTGTACAGTCAAAATGGGAGGAACAAGATAGTTCTTTGGATTTAGCGGAATGGATATTATGAGTCAAAGAAAAGAAGGCGGGAAACTTCAAGTTAAAATGGACACCAGATTTTTTCTTTTGCCCTCCCGAGGAAGAAATTATGATAAAATTAGAACGAGCGGCAAGGATTCCTGGGAAGAGATTGGTGAAAACAAGAAGGCAATGCTTAGGGATGGATTGTGGTGGTTTAGGGAAACGTTGTACGTACCAATTCATCTTAGAGAAGATTTCATTTCTCTTTACCATGGAGACAAGTTATCCGGACATTGGAGTATGTTCAAGATGGTCCATAACATAAGACGGAAGATTGACTGGCCGGGGATGCATAAGGATGTAAGAAACTTCATCAAAGACTGTTTTTTTGTCAGCAAAATAGGAATAATACCAAACAAAATAACAAGTTGCAGCTAACGGAAACGCCTGACAGGCCTTGGTCCCAGATAGGGATTGTTTTCAGAGTTAAGTTACCTGTCAGTCAGGGGTTTGATTCCATTATTGTCATAGTGGATCACTTTACCAAGGCCGGACATTTCATACCGGCTAAAGAGTCTTGGAAGACAGAAGACCTGGTTTCTTGTTTCATTGATAGGTTTGTACGATATCATGGATTGCCAGATAAGATAATTTTGGAAAGGGGACCCACTTTGGTCTCAAATTTGTGGAAAGATCTTCTTAAGCGGATGGACATCCAACACGCGCCTTTGACAGCTTTCCACCAGCAAACAAACGGGCAGACCGAGCGAATAAATTCAGTACTAGAAACTTATCTTAGGCATTTTGTGAACAAGAATCATGACGATTGGGCTCAACTAACCGCCTTAGCTGAGATTTCTTGGGAAAAACCCCCTTCAACCACAACAGGGTTTTCTCCATTTTTTCTAGAGAAGGGGTATCGTCCAAAGTTGGGTCTTTCTATTTTATCTTCAAAATTTAATAAGGCAGATAAGTTCATGGAAAATTTACAACAAGTGCAGGATTCAGCGTATGGAAATATATTGAAAGCAAAGGAGCATCATGCTAAATACCATGACAAAGGGGCAAAGGATCTGGAGGAATTTGAAGTGGGTCAATGGGTGTGGTTGTCAAGAAAGAACATCAAGATCATTCAACCATTGGATAAGCTGGATGCCCGGCATATAGGTCCATTCCAGATCAAGCAATTAGTAGGGACACATTCCGCTCAGTTACAACTATATGATCCGTGGAAGAAATTGCATCCAACATTTAATACACAGTTGTTAACACCATATACATGAATAGGGAGAGGAGGGGGACTTCAATTGTGTTGAATTGGTGAGGAAAAAAGAAAAAAGAAATAAAATTTATTATCATATTCTAAATTATTGATTAAGGCAGAAAAGAGAAAAGATAATAATACATAATTATAAAATTAAAAACAAATAGATAATACAAATATTTAGGCACAGTTTGGCTCCCGCAAGCCCTGTGCGAATTATTTATTTCACACAAATCTGCCCCGGGGCGGATTTGTGTGAAATAAATAATTTGCACAGAAACCCCGCGCGGCCAAACTTGTATTGGTTTTGTAACTGTGCGGGATATCCGCACAGTCACAAGGGTTCGGCGGGTTGTGGTTGCGACTGTGCAAACCACCCCGCCGCTTGTTTTTTTGGCCAAAAAAAAAAAAAATCCGAGGGATCTTCAAGCTTCTCCTCAGCTCCGACATCAAGATTGAAGATCATCCGGCTCAATTTTTTCACCCATCCTATTTTGCTCTACCCTACCAAGATCTTAAAAAAAAAAAAAAGATTAAATAACTAAAAAAAAACATAGAAAAAAAACATATAAAACTGAAAAACTACATTCATCAAACCATAAAAAGAACAACAAGAAAATTCTCAATAATCATCCCACAAGAAACAAAAAAACAATCAATCAATCTTTGATATCTTAATTTGTCTTAATTTGTAACTAGCCAATTTTTCTTTTTACTAGTAATCACTTTCAAAAATCAATCATGCTTAATTCTAATCAAGAACACCATGAGATGCCTAGCCAACAACACTATGAGAATAATTATGAATTAAAAAAAAAAATCAGTATTGTGCATTGCAATGAAGAGATGGATGAGACTGAGTCAAAAGGGAAAATCTTACGAAATTGTAGCGTGAGCGACACACTGTCGGGTCCTTGACCTTGGATCCGTTGGCCAATTCTGATCCCTCCAACACTTTCAAGGCTGCGGTCCAGGCTGCCATTTTGAAGCCATTCATGGTGGAGGGGTTATGCGCGTGTTGATCCGCCAATGTCGCAATCAAAAGCGCGTTGTTGTGGTTGCTCCAGCAACAATTGGATTTTAGGTGGTGGGAACAGAGTTGAGAGTCAGGCACCTGGGAGAAATCTGTGGTAGTAGTTCCTGTGGTGTCCGTTACCTGGCTCTCTGGCAAAAAGTCCGGCAAGTTGGGCTGCAGCAAAGGGGAGGGGGGAAGAATATTGGTGGGTTGTTGCGAGATTGACTGTGATGGGGTGATGGTGGACTGTGTCTCCATCACCACCGGTAAAGATGACGGAAGCGCTGACGTGGTTTGGTTAGATGGGACCGCTGACTTGGTACGGATTGGCAATCGTGGTGATCCATGCGGCAGGCGAGGCATCAGAAGGGAAGATGGGGGATGGGATGGTAGGGAAGATGGGGGAAGGGAGAGGCTGCGAGTTGTGGGGGAAAAAAATATTCTCTATTCATAAAATGGTTGGGGTGGTGGATGTTGAAAGTCAGATGATGGAACGATGATTGATGGGGGTATTTATACGCAAAAGATTTTGGCCAGGCAATAAACAAAGCCAATAGATTCTAGAGATAGCAAAAATCTCTGGCACCGCCAGAGATGGATGAGATAGAAGATAGATGTACAAAAAAAAAACTCACCGGACCTGTGCACGAATTCATATCCACCTATTTGGTGGATATGAATTTGTAAATTGCACAGTTACAGCGCGCAGACGAACTGTGCCTTACCCAACAAATGATAAAGGATAATCAAAAATAAGAATTACAAAAATAAAAAAGAAGACAGAAACAAACAAGTAGAATAAGCAAATATGCTGGTAAGGTAGAAATTATTTTAACAAATGTTAAAATAACCAAATATTTTAATTTAATAAAATATTTGAATAAATAAAAATTAAATAAATATAAAATTAAATAAATATAAAATTAAATAAATATAAAATTAAATAAATATAAAAATAATCCTTGCCAAGGCAAGAGAAAAATGGCGCTTATAGATAGAAGTAAGCAGAAGCAATGTTTTATTCTTTTTAATTAAAATAAGAAAAAAGAAGTATAGAATAAAAATTAAGAAAATTAATTTTTATTAAAAATAAAATAAAAAATCTCTTTTACAAAAGTCTCAGACAATAAAAATATAAAAAGACTTTATGTACAAAAAAGAGATTAAAATAAAATTAAAAAAGAAATCCAAAATGGTAAGTTTTTAATTTCGAAATTAAAATTAATTTATTTTGAATAAAAATAAATTAATTATTTAAAAATTAAAAATAAAGAATTGAAACTTAAATGTAAATCATGACATAATTGACCATGATTGATTCAAAACCAATCATGACATCAAATGATGTCATAATCTGCCTCTCTTTTGTAGGAAAATGAATCCAGCGATTCATTTTTGTACATTACCATTGAAAAATCATAATAATAATAAAAATTAAAATCAAACAAATAAAAAATTAATCAAAACAAAGCAGAGTTGATTGAAATCATTTAAAATTATCTTAAAATTAATTAAAATTTATTTTCATATTAAAACCAATTTTATATTAACTTATAATAATCTTATCCTTATTATCAATATCAAAATCAGTCAATAAAAATTGTTTTATCATCAATTTTTATTTTATTATTAAAAATTCATTTATATTTTATTTTATTTTAGAAAATTCATAAAATATTTGATATCTATTTTCACCTTTTTAGGTAAAGATTAAAATTCATTTCTATTTTATTTTTATGATTTCATTGTATTTAGAAAAAGAGAGAGAAAACTTATATGCAATTAACTTTTTAGTTGTGCTAAATTTTACAACAAATAGCATATATTGCAAACAAAAATTGTACCTTTTCTCCTCATTGAGTCTAAAAATTGTATATTCTCGTCATCTTGTAGTTTGAAATAAATATATATAAATAAAATATTTTTATTTTAGATCCTAGGGAAAATCTAAGGAAATTTGTGACACCTCGGTAGTCCGATGTACATTTCTTATTCTTTCAAACCCCATCAATTTGGCCTTGTTAGCAATTTGATCTCGTTCCTTCAACATCATTTTGCGAACTTGCGGTAGGGAACATGCTTCGTTTGCCGGTATTGCACCACCTGTTATTTTATTGGCAAATTCTTTCAAAAAAAAGAAGCCAGCCAGATAAGCAATGGAATACTGATGTGCCCTCCAAATAGAAATCTTACAACACACCTTGAAATACCGGGGGGTCTACCACAATGACAGAAACCAGACATGACTTCAAAGAATCCGCGTGAATGTAAACTTGGGCAACTAATGGATGCACAGAATAAGCACCTTCCACTTTCTCAAGGGCAACATACTCCCCTTGAGCAAGCTTTACCAAATTTTTGATTCTATCAATAATCTTTGCGCAAGCTTTTTCATCAATCAGACCAATATCACCAGAATGTTGCCAGCCTTCTGAATCAATGAGTTCTTTTGTTTTCGCTTCATCTTTGTACTAAACGTAAATTTCCTGAAAGTTAGCTTCCCTTTATTCAGCGCTTATACTAATCCAAGCCCCACTTACGTATCTGGGAATGCACATTTCTCCGCGTGAACAAATTTCCCCGCAGGGATAGGGTTTATCAGTGGAGAAATACTGCCAATCCGTTTCTCACAAGTTAGCGCCAGGCTTACTTTTGAAAAAGAAAACCAAGTACAAACCTCCTTTCATGTCTGGTACATCCACTAGCTTGATTTCCTGGCCGACCTGCGGGGGTCCAACCGTCCCATTGGGATCCGTGTCCTCAAGGAAACACTTGGTACAGGTCCCAGTATTCTCGGTCTATGTACCAAAATGGTCAAGCAACGAAGTAGAACCAAAAGCAACTTCAAGTAGGTTCAAATTCAAAGAAGGACGATATTTATTGTCCACTTACAGACCCTCTGAAACATGGCAAATGAAAGCGACGGTAAGGAATGCAAGTACTTCAGGTGAAACAGGGGCAGACCCCGTCCCAATTATTAGCACTTATAGCTTATGGATAAGAAGATTAGACAAAGCGGATGATTAGATTTCATGTGATAAAAAGAAATATGAAATATAATAAAAAAGAAATAAAGAATAAGAAATACCTTATGGATAAGAATATTAGACAAAGCGGATGAAGAATCTTTCTTACCGCATAAGTTGGCTGTTTAAGTATTACATGATTACGTAATGCTACTAGACAAGATTTTCTATGTTACTATGGTTTTAAGTTAGATTTTATGTATGTATGTTTAGTAGATAGATACGAAAAGAATAAATGAGAAAATACACAATGTTACCCTTCTACAACAACTAACAGCCCTCCATGACATTGTGTCATTTGCCTCATTTCCACGACAAAAAAAATTTAAAGAAAAATGAAGAAAAAAATAATAAAAAAATGATAAGGAAAAAAAAATGAGAGAGAAAAAAAATGAATCAGAAAACATGAAGTTTTAGCCGTAATAGATTGTTCGCGTGTTGAGAGGGACCAAGTCTTTCGGTGAAGATGTCGGCAAGTTGATCGCCGCCTTGAATCCAATTTAGTTTGACCTGATTATGACAGATAAAATTGTTGATGAAGTAGAAAGCACGACTCAAGTACTTTGTTTTCTTCTTTGATGCGCTATCTGAGCCAATCAAAACGGCTGCCTGATTGTCACAGAAGATTTGGTATGAAAAATTTGGCGTGATGTCTTCAAGGATTATCTTGAGATTCGCCATGGTTTGAGTAGCACCTGAAAGTGCCACGAGCTCCGCGGCGCAAGTTGACATTGCCACCACATCCTGTCTCTTTGAACCCCATAATACCAGATTACCAAATACTTGCAAGAAAAAACCTGATGTTGAGCGTTCATGTTCCCCACCCCACCCAGCGTCAGTCCATAAAGTGACCTCATCACCACCTCTATCATATCTCAAACCTTGTTTAGTATGGCGTCCGAGATAGCCAATAAGATGATCCAAAGCATCCCAATGGGGTGGTCCTTGATTGCTGCTGTAGCGGGCTAAGAAATTAACTCCAAAAGATAGGTCTGGTCTGGTTCCCCCCGCAAGGTAGAGAAGTGATCCTAAGACTGAACAGTCCTGGGTTGTGTTAATGGCCTCTCCATCATGAGATTCAAGAGTTGCATTGGGAAGAACTGTATTCTTGGGATAAACTGGCCAAGTATAGTTGGTAACAATTTGCTGTGCAAGCAAGTTTTGATCAAGAAAAATGTGATCTTGTGCGTGCTGTATGGTGATGCCAACAATTTGCTTGACATCATCTTCCCATTTGATTTCTAGTTTTGATTCTAATTGAGAGCGCATTTGACGCACAATGACGGGATCGTTGCTTATAACTAACCCGTCGTCCACGTGCATCCAAACAATAATAAACGAGTCATCTTTTTTGTAAATGTAAAGAGAGGCTTCAATTTCAACTGCCTCGAAATGAAATTCTTGAAGAATGTTCTTGAAGTGGAGCCACCAACAGCGTGCCGCCTGCTTGGTACCATAAAGAGCTTTCTTCAAACGCATTCCTTTTCCCTTCAGTTCAGGTAAGAGTTCGGTGGGAGGCTTGACAAACAGGACTTCATTGATGGGGCTATACAAATGTGCTGAGCTAACGTCAAAAGACACCATAGTCAAACATTTGTTGAGAGCGAAGGACAACAGCATTCTCAAGGTCATGAGTGAAGTGGTTGGTGCATAGGTATTGTGGCAATCAATACCATCACGTTGGGTGAACCCCTTTGCGACATATCGGGCCTTGAAGCGAGTGATTTGTCCAAATTCATCACGTTTAAGGGCAAAAACCCAACACGCGCCAATGACCTTCATGTTCTTAGTGGGATCAACGGCTTCCCAAATTTTTAGCTTGTCGAGTTGACTGAGTTCTTTCAGGGCTGCTGCACGCCAATGGTTACTTTCAGGGCTCTTGAGAGCATGATGGATGTGCTGTGGAATTGAAATATCCTGCACAATCGGTAAGGATTTAATGGCACGATTTTGTCGTTCCGCAATTGCGTCAGTTGGTACATCACCCAGCATGATTTTGTTGAGAAGGACCTTGACATCGCTTTCACCCACCGGGGGGACAGAAGTTGGGAGATGTTGGAAGTCCGGGAACACTGCATTTGCGGAGTTGAAAAAATTTTTAGACCGATTGGAATAAAAAACCCAACCCTTTTCAGATGGTGGGAAACCTACCAGAAAACACTCTTCGGATCGAGTGTCAAATTTATTCAAGCGCCTCTGTTCGGGCTTGAAGACTAGCGCAACAGCACCGAAGGGATAGATGAAATCTGGTATGGGCTTTTGGTCAAATAGTACCTCGATCGGAGTGAGTGGATGGATTCTTGAATGTGGCAGTCGGTTATGAAGGTAAGCAGATGTTTGTTGAGCATAACTCCATAAGTTGGCGGGAAGTTTGCTGGAGTGTAGCATGGTGCGCGCCATGTCATTGATTGTTCGGTTGACTCGCTCTGCCTCCCCGTTTTCAACTGGATGATAAGGTGACATGAAAGCAATGGTAATTCCCCTTTGTTTTAGTATATCGGAGAGTTTGTTGGAAAGAAATTCGCCCCCGTTGTCGCATCAAAGAAATTTAGGATAACGATTGAGTCTGTTTTTTAACATCTCAAACCAATTCAATAGTTGCGTGGTGACCTCGGATTCAAATTTAAGAGGGGCCACCCATGTGTACATAGAAGCATGGTCCCGCAACGTCAGTAGGTACTGATTGCCATGTATATCCTTGTCAAAAGGACCCATAACATCGGGCACAACCATATCTAGTGGTTCTTTCTTAGGGATGGTTGAGGGTGGGAGGAACCGTTGATTGGTAATTTTCGACAGGACACACTGCTCACAAAAGAATGCTTCCCAGTTCTTTTTTAAGTTCTCATCAACAAACCGTTCAATGAAAGTTTTCACCATTTTGTCATTCGCATGGCCAAGTCTATTGTGCCAGGCGATAGCAGATTGAGAAGGAACATTTTTCATTGCGTTGATAGTCACAGGATTTGATTTCGTGACCAGATGCCAGCAGAAATTGGAAAAGATGGTAGGGAAAATATAGTGTTTAAAATGTAGCGACATCTGAGAATTATGGTCAAAAACAGGCTGAAAACCGTGAGAAGTGAGTTTTCCCAGGGAGAGTATCACATTCGGAATTGTTGGATGATGGTGGACCTTGTTGATTTTGATAACACCATTACGGGTAGGTATCTTCAGACTGCCAACACCCATGAGTGTAAGGTTATATTTACGAGATGCCATTAGCACAGGAATCGGTTCAGTCAGTAACCGCTCGAAAGTGAAAAAGGGGGAGTCGCCACTCAGACAGGCAGACGCTCCTGAATTGATCAACACATCTTCATTAGGCTGTTTGTTCAATTCAATATTGCGTATCCTGACTGGGGTGGGTTTACTAGGATTGGTCGATTGCTGGACAGGCAGGGAGAGTTTACCACTTTCCAGGTCTTTCGCAAGTCAACGACATTGACTAGACCAATGTCCTTTTTTATGACAGTAACGGCATTCATCACCGTGTTTTTCAATCTCCTTCGATGGAGGTTGTTGACCTTGGTATTGCAAAGCATTGGTTAGCGCATTGGTTCCAAAACAATGCTGGTGTTGTACTTTGTTGATGAGAATCGGATTACTAAGAGTGCCGGCGCTAGTTTCGCTCTCGAGTTGCTGAATGATACGGCTGACCATCTCACTAGTTGGTGTTCTGGTTGTATTGTTTAAACGTAGACTCAGGTTATTGCGGAACGAGCTTTCATCACAACCACTGGGAGCTTGGATGACATATTGTAAAATTAAGCCAAATAGTTCATCAATTTTGAGGTTCTGGTCAATGCATTCAGATACCAAAGATTGGAATTTGACAAGTATTTCGACGTTGGAATTGTACCGCGTTTGATCAAGGTAAAATTGACGGAGTTGATTGATAAGGTCGAGTTTGTGATGTCAATCAGTCCTCTGGCTACGTGTACAGAATGCGGTATATAAGAACTTCGCTTGTTTGTATTCTTTCATGAGCATTTCAAGATTAGGTGACAAGGTTGATCGAAGCAATACAACAATGGTGGTTTCTTCATCTTCATTGGCTCGGGAAAAGTTAACCGATAGATCAAGAAAGTTGTTTGTTTTAAAAACGTAATCGAGGGTGTCGTTTAAGCTTTGGGTCCAGGTCAAGAAATTAGACCCATCAAAACTGAGCGGTTTGTAGTCGGTGTTCAAGGATCGGTGAAGAGCCAAAGGGTCCTTCAAGAATTGCTTTTTTGCATGTGAGGTTGTTGTGGTTGTAGTGGTAGACGGAGTTGGCTCTTGGATGGAAGGTTTAGATTCCCTTATCTTTTCGATGTTCGTTATTTGTCCGTCGGAGGATTTTATGAAACGATTCATTTGTTGACTGAGGCTGTTAAGGCTGTCGGTCAATGTTTTCATATGATT
>KN363361.1:351-10421 GCA_000785685.1 Uromyces viciae-fabae
AAAGCGGTATTGCCTAGATAATTCATTAAAATGTTGACAGCTTCGATATTCTTTTTGTTGAAAGATGTAAGTGCAGCACCTGAGAGTTCGGAATCAGCCGGCATAAGACATGCACTTAAAGCTCCCTTAGCTCGAAGATGTGCTTTTATTCTTCTTGACCATTGAGGAAAGTTTTGATCATTAAGTAGAGGAATATTAACGGTTTTTGTAGCCGATTTGTTGTTGTCAGTCATACTGCTCTTATTTGAGAATCCTAATATGGAAGAGTTTGATTTTGTTCTTGAGTTCGAGAAGATTGATTTCAATAACAGAAAAGAAAAGAAATAAACAAGAATGACATGATAAGGAAGAATAAGAATAAGTACCTAAGAGCAGTAAGCTGATGATAAGACAAATAATATAGGCCTTCCTCTGAATGAAAATAAATGAAATCACAATAACAACTGAGGAGAAAATAGTCAGTAAAAGAAATAAATAAATAAATAAGAAAAGTAGAAGGAATAAAATACCCATGTTGAATATTGCCTTGGCTGAAATGATCTTGAACTTGATAGTTTTTGTTGATTGAATAAGAGAAAAAAACAGAAAAGAAGTTGAGTTCAAGACAAGGAAAAAGAAAAAGATTTGTCGAGTGTAGAAGTAAAGAAAGGGAGTAATATATTTGGAGTTTCTACACTGGGAAATAAAATAAAAATAATAAAAATAAAATAAAATAAAGAAAAAATAATAAAAATAAAAATAACAAAAAATAAATGTCATGAAAATTGAACCAGAAAAACAACATTTTCTAGTGGATTCAGGTTCAATGGTGAATGTTATTCCTAAAAAATTAGTGATGGATCTAGAATCACCTTATTCAGAAGTTCACTTACCAATGTCAGGAGTTTGCGGAGAAAGGTGTGATATTGTAGGGGTAATTGAAAACTGTGCTATCGTTTTTGGAAAATTTACTGCAAGAGCTCATCTATTCATATCACCTCAAGTCAAACAAAGTATACTTGGAAGACCATTTTTATTCAATTATCAATGTAGTTTATCATATGCAAAGGAAGGGGAGATGCTATATTTTTCTGGAGAAGGAAGAATTGTTACGGTACCTTTGGCAAAATTTGGAGTAGGAAAAGGATGGGGCCAACGATCAGAATTAGGAACCAGGGTCATCAAGTCTTCTTTATAGGTATGGGCACTCTGGCAAAGGACCACTCATCAAAACTAGCAGAGGAGATAGGTTCTAGGGTGTCCACAATAAACTTCAGCTGGTTGGAAAGTAAATTCTTCAAAATTATTATGTTTATTTTACTTCTATTTCAGTTATCAAGAAAAATTCAAAACCCACTGAAAAATTTAAAAATCAAGACAACAAAAATAAAATTAGTTTCAAATATATTTCTTCAAAATTCTATTATTCAAGAAAATCAAAAATTACTTAAAAAAATTATTAGCACTTACAAGGGAAAAAAACAGCTACTAGGTGAAGGATTTAGGTCAACTTTTCAAACAGACTTATGTGAAAATTGGAAGGAAGGAGGATTATGGTGTATGACCAAGTACAAACCTGTGGAAAAGAAGGTTAAACCAGTCAATGAAGCAATTCCACAAGCACTGAATCCACCATTAAGAAGGCCTGAACTTTCAAGGGATCCATATCAAACACCACTTACTCCATGGCCACCTGAATTTCATCCTACACAGAAAATAACTGAAGAAAGACTCAAATTGATCAGCTTTGAACCTGAAGGATGGCTAACACAAGAAGAAATGAAGCTGTTCTTATATTTAATTTTACTCAGAGAAAAGGCTTTGGAATTTTGTCCAGAAGAAAGGGGCTTGTCATATTCTTCCTGTTATATATCACAAACCTTGGCAAAAGAAACCCATTCCTATTCCTGGTGCAGCAAGAGAAGAATTTACAGAATTAGTTAGAGAAAGAATCAGAACGGGATTATATGAACCATCTACCTCGAGTTATTCAAGTCCAGTATTTTGTGTGAAGAAACATGATGAAAAACTTAGAATTGTTCATGATCTGCAAGAATTAAACAAGGTTGCAATTATAGACGCTGGATTACCACCTGTTACAAAGGAGTTTGTCAAATCATTTTCAGGAAGGGCTTGCTATGGATGAGGTGAATTAATGGGAGGATATGATGAGAGGGAGTTAACAGAAGAATCTAGACCTCTCAATACTTTTGACACACCGTTAGGAAGACTCAGGCTTACAAGATTACCACAAGGAGCCACCAATTCAGTAGCAGTATATCAAGCACAGATGTTATGGATTCTTCAGGAGGAAACACCACAGAATGCAGGAGTTTTCATTGATGATGGAGGAATCAAAGGGCAAAAGTCTGACTATGGAGGAGAAGTATTGGAAGAAAATCATCAAATTAGAAGATTTATTTGGGAGTATGCGGTTACTTTAGAAAGAATATTATTTAGAATAGAAGAAGCAGGACTTACATTTTCAGGGAAAAAATTTGCTTGCTGTGTTCTAGCACTGTACATTGTTGGAAATGTAGTATGCAAGGAAGGAAGGAAGGTTTCAAAACAGAAGAAGAATAAGGTACTCACATGGCCCAGACCAAACAAAGTTACAGAACTTAGAGGTTTCCTAGGAATAGTAGTTTATGTCAGGATTTTCATCAACAATTTCTCAGAAATTGCAGCACCTCTTAGGAATCTCACCAAAAAGGACAAAGAATGGATATGGACTGAAAAATGTGAAGGATCTTTCAATCAGCTCAAGAATTGAGTTGGGGAAGATATTGTACTCAAGAGATTAGACTATTCAGAAGAAGCAGTGAAGATTGTTTTGGAAGTTGATTCAAGTTTCATAGCAGCAGGAGGAGCTTTAAGCCAGAAGGAGTTAGACACCGGATGGTTTCGACCAGTTCTCTATGAATCCATTGTCTTCTCAGAAGTAGAATCGAAATACTCTCAAACAAAACTAGAATTATGTGGAGTAGCAAAGGTATTAAAAAAATTACAAAAAACTTTATGGGGTCAACATTTTGAACTTCAAGTAGATGCTAAGTCTTTAATAGAAATGGTTAACTCACCTTCATTACCTAATGCACCCATGACTAGATGGGTGGCTTTCATTCAACTTTTTTCCTTTGATATTATTCATAAACCTGGAAAAACTTTCACCTTACCTGACGGATCATCTAGAAGACCTGTGGACTCAGAAGAAGAAGATAGATTAGCTATGGATTTTGATGAAGAGGAACCTACCATTAAGGCTTGCCTGGGATTCAGAACATTCAGTCTTGAAGGAGAAGAACTATTGGAATGGGAAAAAGAAGGTTATTGGATGGAGATAAAGTCCTATTTAACAACTTTCAAGAAACCAGAATCTTTGGAACCTGTGGAATTCACCAAATTAAAGAAAAAATCAATCAGCTTTTATGTAAAAAAAGGAAAATTAATGAGAAGGCACTCACCAGAACCTCAAGTAGTTATTTCAAATAACCAGTACCAATCCAAGATCCTAAAAATGATGCATGAAGAATTAGGACATAGAGGTTTAGAAGAAACATACCAAAGAATTATTCTGAGATTCTGGTGGCCCAACTTGAAGAAATGGGTAGAAGTCTGTATCAGAAGTTGCGAAAATTGTCAGAAAATAAGTTCACTGGTACAAAGAGAAGTCAGAAACGCTACTGGAGTTGGTTCATTATTTCAAAGAGTAGCTCTAGATTCTTGTCACATTAAAGCAGGAAAATATAAATACCTTATCGTGGCTAGAGATGACCTATCTGGTTGGGTTGAGGAATCAGCATTAGTAAATTTAACCTCAGCAGCTGTCGCAAAGTTTTTATTAGAAAACCTGGATTTACAGATATGGATCAATTAAGTCAGTTTCTGTGGACAATGGACCAAAATTTAAAAAAGAATTTTCTACAGCAGTCAGCCAAGTTGGAGCAAAACCTCAAAGAACTACACCTTACTATCCAGAAGCCAATGGGATGGTGGAGAGAGGTCACAGGACTATCAAGGATACATTTGTAAAATTATGCGGAGAATCTGGAAGAAAATGGGTGGAACATTTGCCATTAGTATTGTTTTCTGACAGAATTTAAAAAAAAACACAAAAAAACAAAAAACAAAAAAAAAATTCATAAAAAAAAACTAAATTAATCAAATTAAAATAGAAATTCTAAAAAGAAAAATAAAATAAAATAAAATAAAATAAAATAAAATAAAAGAGTCAATTTTGAATGAAATTTAAAAATTAAAATCAATTAGCTCCTGAGCAAGAGGATAAACTGTTATTCAAAAATTCATAAAAGATTAATAAATCAAAAATAAAAGTCAGAAAAAATCAAATAAAAATAAAAATAGAAAAATAAAATGGAAATATGTCACATGGTTCAGAAGTTACAAGGAATATAAGTTTCACTGGGGAGTTTGTGTGACAGTATACCTTTCCCCTGTCTGTGATATTTTACCTTCAAATAATATCTGTGCACCAATCAGGTGATGTTGTATTTGCATAATGTCTGAGTGCATGACATCATAGGTCAGTGCACCATGACATAATAGGTCTGTGCAGGTCTGTGCACCCATTTTTGAAGGGCAGTTGTTCTTTCCCCTGGAGCTAAAATACCTCATATTTTTTTACATAAGGAGCTCTCTCCAGCCTGTTTACCCCCATCCATTGAATTTTGAACCAACCAACTCACTCACTTATCCATCATCCAATCCAGAGATCTCATCCATCACTCACTCATACACATACTAGAAAAATAATAAATAGAAAAATACCTCATCCATCATCCAATCCAGAGATCTCATCCATCACTCACTCATACACATACTAGAAAAATAATAAATAGAAAAATACTAAACACCTACATACTGTAACTCAGAAATAAAATACTCAATCATTATATAAACCATCAACCAGGTGTAGCCTTGCTCCCTGTTCAGCTTCAGACAAAACCATTCTACCAATCCCTGTCATCAAGAAAGGCAGAGTTTATACTCATCCATACCTTTCTATATTCTGCCATTAGGGCTTAAATTCTCTAGCCTCTTTTGGAGTCTCACAACGGACTTGCCTTGGAAACTGGTTCACGGTTTGGATCTCCCTAATGGATATCTCAAACCTTTGGGCAATCCGGTTATTTTTCTGAACATGAGACGTCAGAAAGGTGACAAGTTTTCACCTAAAGGAAGCGAAGGAAGACTAATATTTTACATTCCTAAGCTTAAATCATACCACATTTTGACTCACAACGGCAAAATAATTTCAACAAAGCACATTAAGTTTTTGAAAAATTCTACCAACGACTTCAAGATAGATGATATTGAACTTGACTTAGGCGCTAGATCTCCTTCAACCTCACATCAAGTTTCTCACAATGATCAAATCAACTCTGCTCCTACGGAGAATACTGACTCTAATGCTAATGAATATCAAAAGGCATCAGAAAATTCTGACACCAAAGGAATTGAAGATCAAATTATTCCAACTGAATTGACTCCTGAAATTTAAAACAAGAGGGTTCTCCAAGATCAATCAACTATAGCACCTCCGTTCAGATATGGGTTCCCGCACAAAAGAGTAGGGTTTCACCATTACTTTGAGCCAAAAACTTACCAACAAGCTCTGGAAACCACAGAAATCTCAAAATGGAAAGAAGCGGTATCCATTGAACTAGAATCTATTGAAAAATTGAAAATTTCGCCGTCTGGGAGGATTAAAATGGCTCCAAACCTCTCAATCCTCTCAACACCACCTTGTTGAGGAAGTAATCCCTGTAAAGGGAACCTCAATGTTATGTTCATTAATTGAACAAGAAATCTTTGACACTTATGATGAATTAGTTATTTCACCTAAATTACTATTCAAAGATAACAAAGTAAAGATTGATGAATTGCATTTAGAAATGCATTCAAACTTAAGTAAAATACATATTAGAAAACCTGTTTTTACTTTTAAAGCAACTGGTTGGAAAACATCTAGAAAAAGGAAATTACATATCAAGCATAATGCATGCAAGAGAAGAAAATAATTCTCAATTAAAGAAAAGAAGAAAAGCATGAAGAAAAGAAAGAAAGAAAAGAAATTCCTTTCTAAGGTCAGAGTGACCACAAATCCTTTCCTTTATCAGAAGAAAGTAATTTCTAATTTAAAAAAGAATATTTCCATGAAGCCATGGACCATATATTCTTAATATTTCCTTTTCCATTCATTCTTTTGTGTCAAGTTGTATTTTTTATTTTTCTATTGTTTTATTACAATTTCCTTATTCATAACTTAACTTTGTTGTTGTTCATTTTATCTTGTATTCACAAGAGGATTTATTTCTCTATAAATGGAGCTTGTTCACCATGTTTTCCACCTCACCCATTCACATCCCTTTACATGTTTACCACCGTAGATTTATCCTCAGCAATAAATATTGTCATAGTTATCTTAGTACTCTTCTTATTTGACCACCTCAGATTTATCACCACTACAATACACCTGGGTGTTTAAAATCAAGGACAATTGCCACGGGGACCCCTTGAAATACAAAGCTTGACTTTGTGTTCAAGGGTTCAATCAGATACATGGACTAGATTATGAGGAGACTTTTGCTCCAACGGGTAAGGTCACCACCCTGAGAATGTTGTTAACTTACGCAGTTCAGAAGAATTTACCAGTTCACCAATTCGATGTGAAGGGGGCTTTCCTCCACGCGCCAATAGATGAACTAGTAGTGATCGAAGCACCGCTTGGATCATCCAGAACCTCACAATAGCTCAGATTACCCAAGTCGCTCTATGGCTTGAAGCAAGCGCCTAAAAACTGGTACTCAACTCTCACCAATTGGTTTACAACAATTGGATTTGTTGAATTGACTAGCAACCCTTGTTTATACCTGTGCAGTGATAACAAATCAAGACTTTTCTTTCATGTTGACAATCTTGTGCTGGTAGGAAAAGGGAATTGTTTCGAAGAAAAAAATTTTAGCACGTTTTGAAAACTCTACAGGTCATGTTCCCAACACTATCCTGGGAATGAAATTCAAGAGGAAGGGGAAAGTTGTTCTCCTGAGCCAATTCAATCACATAGCTCATGGTCTCGAAGAATTAGGACTCCTCAATTCTTCCCCTTCCCCAACGCCTCTCACACCACGGCTTCAACTCAAAACGGCCTCAGATGAAGACTTTGAAGAATTTAAGAGCTTAAACTTTAACTATAGGTCTGCGATCGGCCTTTTGAACTAAAAGATTTATAAATTTCTGAAGGTAAAATATTTAAGTCAATAAAAGTTTTTGGAAAAAACAAAAACAATAAAAAATAGAAATAATAAGATTTTGTACCTGAAGGCAAAGATGATAATGCCAATAACAATTTATATAAGTTTAAATAAAATAAAGATGAAGATAAAATTAAAACAAAAAAGAAAAAGATAAAAATAAAATAATTATATTATAATAATAATATAATGTTATGATAATAATATTATGTTATGATAATAATAAAGATAATATTTTATATTGATAATAGTTAGATAATTTTAATATAATAATAAAGCAATAATAATAATGGTTATTTTAATAAAGATAATTTTAACATATCATTAAATTTATCTAAATGATTTTTATTTAAAAATAAAGATGATTAACAAAAAATGATGTTTTTTTTGAATCTTAATATATTTTAATATAAAAATGAAAAATGAAAAAATGATTCGATTAAAGGATTGAATCATTTGATTTAAACATGATGTGAAAATCATAAAAATGATTCATTTTGATCATTCATAAAAAATGCTGTACTTTCTTTCTTTCGTCATAATCATAAATGACGTAATAAGAATTTAAAAGCAATAAAATATTAATTTCAACTTTATTTAATTGATTTTATAAAAACACAATAGCCCACAATTGCTTAATCGTGAAGTCAATTATTTTTCCTCATTGGATAAAATATTTTAGATAATTTATTTGGATCTATATCATAAATAGTCCAAAATAAAATAAAATAAGTTTTAATTTAATTTTAAAACATTTTAAATAAAATAACTCACATTTGTGAGAATAGAGATTGATTTCTCTTTTTAAATTTTTAAAATTCTTTTTCTCATTTTGACATGAACTACATAGCTTGACTGACAAGACATGATATCAGCTATGCGGTATCTAGCTTGGCGCGATTATCAACAAAGCCGGGGATGCAACATGGGAGGGAAGATAAAAGGTGTTGAAAGTATCTTAAGGGCACTCAAGGATTGAAATACACCATTGATGGGCAAGATTCTACCAATCAAATCAAAATTTTCAGAGACGCTTCTTGGGCTGATGATCCCAACACGCGTCATTTTCAAAACGGTTACTTGTGTTTGTGCCATGGCAACCCGGTGTCCGGGAACAGCAATAAACAACGAAGTGTTGTCTTTGATGTAACAGACGCAGAACTCAACACCTTTGTTGACTGATCAGTTCTTGAGGGCATATGGTTAAGGAATCTTTTTAACGAGTTATTTTCCTGTAATATGACCGTTGTACCTCACTGGACCGACAATAGTTGCTTGAAAAATAAATCAAAAAAATTTGGATCCAATTTGAAAACTCGTCACATAGATTTAAAATGTAAGGGAATGAGGGATAAGTTGAACCAGAAGGAAATAGAAATAAACTTGATCAGTTTGGAGGATAATTTTGCAGATTCTCTCACCAAACGCGTGTCATTGTCAACGTTGAAGAAGTTAATCAACATAGTAGGTCCCAATTTTCAACTCAAATAGTCTTGATCTTACACCTCACCAACAACGGGGGGTGTAAGAATTCCAGTCAATGTCTTCAATATTTCAAAAACAAGAGGTGTCAGAAGAAGTTCACAGGAATCAATTTCATTTCATTTTTTTTCCGTTTCTTTTTTTTTATCTTTACTTTTATTTTTTTATTTTGTTTTCTCATCAATTTCATATTTTGAATTTCAATCACAATCCAATCAAAACACTCAACACTTAAGTCAACCTCAAATTCAATTCAATATCAATTGACTCTCAATCAAAATATTCTCAACATTTCCTTCAAAGGTCCTTGGTGAGATCAAGATCAACTTAAATATCTTGTTTAAAGAAATTCACTTACTGATATTATTTTAACTCAGTCATCAACAAAATTGTCTTCCATTAAAACTATTGTCTTTCATCAATTTTCTATTAAAAACTCCAAATAAAAATGTTTGTTATCACTAATCTTTTCATCTTAAAAATAGTTGTTGACTTGTTAGTTTTCCTTGATTTATGTGTTCCTTCTGATAGCAATAAAACTAAATTCTTTTTCATAAGAATCTCTTAACAAGATTCAGGCATTGCCGACGCCAAAAATGGTCTCACACATCCTGCAATTCCTAGGGCTGTGTAGTTATGTTTGGATGTTTATTGAGCGGTTTGCAGAGGTAGCAAGTCCAATGTATCGGCTCACGCGCAAGGGTGTGGAGTGGAAATGGACTGAGGAATGTGATCGGGCCTTTCAGCGGTTGAAGGATATTGTGGGGAGGGATATTGTACTCAAGGATCTGGATTCTTCCATGGGGGGCATCAATTTGACGGTTGATTCAAGCGAGTTTGAGGCGGGGGGAGTGTTGATGCAAGAAGAGGCTGGTAAAGATAGGCCGGTACTGTACGAGTCAATCACGTTCACGGAAGTGGAGTCAAAATACTTGCAGCCAAAGTTAGAGTTATGCGGGGTAACTAAGATGGTGCGGAAATTGCAGCACATCTTATGGGGCGTGTTTTTTGAGCTTTTGGTGGACATGGAGGCACTGGCTAGGATGATCAATTCTCCTTCTCTTCCTAATGCTCCTATGACACGTTGGGTTGCTTACTTACAGTTGTTTTTGTTTTGGGTGGTCCAATATTCCGGGAAAAGCTTTTACAATGCCGGATGCACTATCACGCGTAGCGGAAGGGGAAGGGGACACTAGGTTTTTGGAAGCGGAGGTATTGGATGTTGAGAGCACCTAGAGCAGTGTGTTAGAACGGATAAGTTTTCACATACAAGATAGAGACAAAAAAGAAAAGAAGGAAAACAACTTACCTAGAGCAGTGTGTGAGAACGGATGA
>JNCO01009929.1:0-10420 GCA_000785685.1 Uromyces viciae-fabae
GGGGGTTGCAGTTGGGGGGTTTTAAGTTATGGGGTTAGGATAAAAACTTCAATTCAAGGTTTGATAAGTGTAAGAACAGATATTATCAGGTTTGTTTGAGGAAATTTGGAGTAGTGTAGCAGGAGTTGTGTTTTGGAGAGGTCAAATGTCGAGGTTAAAACTCCACAAACAAACTTGATAATATTTGTCCTTACCCTTATTAAACCATTATTTGAAGTTTTTATCCTCACCACATAACTCAAACCCTCCCAACTGCAAACCCGCCCCCTCTGAAATATCATTTATTACAAAACTCCACATTCAAACTCTTCAAAACATAACTCCTGCCACACTACTCCAAATTTCCTCAAACAAGCCTGATAATATCTGTTCTTACACTTATCAAACCTTGAGTTGAAGTTTTTATCCCCACACCATAACTCAAACCCCCCCAACTGCAACCCCCCCCTCTGAAATATCCTTTATTATAAAACTCCACATTAAAATCCTTCAAAACATAACTCCTGCTACACTACTCCGAATTTCCTCAAACAAACTTGATAATATTTGTTTTTACCCTTATTGTAACAGATTTTGATTTTTGATTTTAGAATTTTATTACGAAAAGGACGACTAGCATTCTGGAGCAAGAAGTCAACAACAAATTTTGAAAAGAATTTTAAGAAATGAAAAGAAAATAACCAACAACTGTTTTTTAATGTTTTTTATCAATGATCTTAATTAAGAGACAACACGAGATAACTATTCTGGTTTGGGACTATTTAGATTTGAGAAGTTAGCAAAAAATTATTTTTAAATGAAGAAATAGATTTCTCTTCTCACCAAGGATTTTGGAAGGAAGAGTTTGAAGACAATGAAAAGAAAAATGAATTTGTTAATTGAGCAGTCTTACTTAAGTTGATTGAAAGTCAGATGTGAATTTTGAGTTGAATTAATTTGATTTGAATTTTATTGAATTGAATCGATTTGAGTGATTTTATTCAATTCAATTTGATTTGAGTGATGGGTGATTTAAGAATGAGAATAAAGAATGAGAAGAGAAGAAAGAAAAAGAAACGAGAAGAAAGAAAAAGGAAGAAAGAAAAAAAATCAAAATGAAAATTGAAAAAGAAGAATTTGGCCCGGTCCATTTTCTTGTGACATGGAATTGATATTCAAGTGTAATCTGAATTGACTGAGAACTCTGAATTCTAACAGCCCTCTTCGTGGGTGAGAATGGAGATCAAGGTTACTTAGAGACATAAGCAGGATCAATGGAATGGATCATTTCCACTAGAACAGGGAAAGATATGGATTTGGTTAGCAAGTCAGCAAGATTTTCCTCAGACACAATCAGCTTGACTTCAATTTCCTTGTTTTGAATTTTTTCCCTCATCCCTTTACACTTAAGATCAATATGTCTGGTCTTTTAATTCAAGCCAAACTTCTTGAGTTTGTCATCCAAGCCGCTATTATCAATCGAGTGAGAGATTGGATCAATTCTCAGCTTGAAGATTTCTTTAAACAAAGATTTTAGCCAGATACCCTCCAAGACAGAGTCCACGAGGGCATTCAGCTTGGTGTCTGTGACATCAAACACCACACTTCGTTGCTTGTTGCTATTCCAAGAGATAGGGTTACCAAAGCATAAGCAGATCTATCCAGTTTGCAAGTGACAAGTTTCTGGATCATCAGCCCACAAGGCATTGCTGAAAATTTGCATAGGTTTTGAGGGTTGTTGATTTTCAATGGTGTACTTAATGTGGCGCGTAGTTTTGAGATATTTCCAGCATTTCTTCAATTCTTTCCAATGAAGAATTCCAGGTTTTGTTGAGAATCTAGCTAGGCTTGAGACTGCAAAGCTAATGTTGGGGCGCGTCAACCTTGCAATGTAATTTAACAGGCCGATTGCTGACCTATAATTGATCTAACCAATTTGAATTCTTTGAATTACTCATCTGATGCACTTTTTAGTTGTAATCTAGGGGTCAAGGGTGTAGCAGATTCTCCTGCTTCTAGCAATCTGAGTTCTTCTAATCCATGGGTAATATGATTCGTCTGGCTAAGAAAGATCGTATTGTCCTTCCGTTCAAACTTCATTCCCAGGATTGTATTTGGCTCATGCGCAGACGAGTTCTCAAATTGCTTTAGAAATCTAGTCTCAAAGTTGTTGCTGGAACCAACTAGCACTAAGTAATCCAGGTGAAAAAAAAGCATAGACTTGTTGTCGTCACAGAGAAACAGGTATAAGATCACCCGGCACGCAGTGCGCAGCAAGAGAGATTGTGGAAAGAAGTTGGGACGAGCTACACACCTATAATATCACCAGGCACGCAGTGAGCAGCAAGAGAGATTGTGGAAAGAAGTTGGGACGAGCTACACACCTGTTCGGAGGTGTGTAGAGAGCAAGAGATGAAGAAGATAAGATGAATAAATCATTCGAGACAGCACAAGAAAAGAAAGAGGAAATACAAATTATGAAGAATGGAAACAGAAGCCAACCTATAAGATCACCAGGCATGCAGTGAGCAGCAAGAGAGATTGTGGAAAGAAGTTGGGACGAGCTACACACCTGTTTGGAGGTGTGTAGAGAGCAAGAGATGAAGAAGATAAGATGAATAAAGAAAAGAAAATACAACATAGTTGAGCTGAATACATCCGTTAAACCCTAACCTAGATTATACCCTCAACCTTATCTATCCGCAGCATCTCAATCACTGGCCACCCGGTGTCTTTACTCTTACAACAGGCATGGGTCACTGCTGGACTCTTGGAAACCAATTGAAATGAACCACACAGTCTGTGTCATGTACCAATTTTTAGGTGCCTGCTTGAGGCCATACAACGACTTCTTCAATTTGAGGTATTTGCTTTGTCTTGCTGAGCCATTTGGTGTTTTGATGATGACATTTTCATCGATGAGCACGTGAAGAAAGGCACCCTTTACATCAAATTGGTGTACTGGGAAGGGGATATCCTCACCAACCTCCCCCATTGACGCTAGATCAACAGAGGGGCTCCACGGTTGGAATACCATGTGATAGACTTCTTTTTTTAGAAGTAGCCAAGGCTTAATCTAATAGATTATCCTTTTTGATAATAAAAATAACATTTTGTCAGCTATATCACGGCCTTTGGGCAACAGAGATATAGCTGCAGCTACTACAGCTCTCACATAATCCATGGACTAGTTCCCAAGGAGAGTTGATTTGATCACCGCGCGGAATTTGATTTAATGAAAGGCCAGAGGACTTTAGGATTTCTGACCGAAAGCGCTTAGGAGTTTTTGATGAGGCAATACAAGCCCTGACCGATTCACAAATAGTTTGATTCGCCCACTCAGCCCTACCGTTGTGTTCAGGGTGGTAAGGTTCAGAGAATAAGGTCTGGATTCTATTTGATTGAAAGAAATAAGCTAAGCTATTATTGATGAACTCTCCACCACCATCTGAGCATATCATTGAAGGAAAGTAAGCTAGCGGCTTGTTTTCAGTTTCAAGTAAGCTGATTAAAATCTCTGATGTGTCATCTTTGTTAACTAAAGGGATTCCGCCCAAGTAGCCGGAGAAATTGTCAACGATGGTAAGGATAAACTTGTGTTTCTGGTTAGATTCCGGGGTAATTGGACCAATCAAGTCAAGGTGTAAACGTCCAAAGAACTTTGTAGCTTTAGTAGACTTTCCCGTAAATGAAGACTTGGTAATCTTGCTAGTGACACAGTTCTTGCATTCAAAGGTGTTAATTTTGCTAGCAGATACTCCTTTGATGAACAGCTTCAACCTCTGAAATGATGCATGTCCATATGATTCATGCAGTTCTTTGAGTGATAAAAACACCCACTTGTTAAGTTCTTGAGAAGTAGAGGTAAGAGAATCACTCCCTATTTCTTCTGGGTTTGATACCATAAACAGGTTTTATTAGATTTTGAGTTTCTTATTTAAGAATCTCATTGCTAAAAAGGGACTAGCATACTGAACAAGAAAGAGTCATTAACATGAATTGAAAAATAAAGAAAAATGAGAAAATAACCAACAAGTTTTTTTAAAAAGAGCTTTATATTGAGACAGGAAGAACAACTATTTTGATTTTGAGACTGAGGATAATGAAAAATTAGTGGTTTTGTTGTTTTGTTTTTTTTAAAGTTAGAAATGGTTTATGCTATTCTCACCAAGGAAATTGGAAGGAGCTTGTTGAAGATAATTGAGTTTGAGTTTTGAATTGATCTGATCAGGTTTGAGTGAGTTGTCAGACAAGGTTTCGATTGAGATGAGGTTTGAAGCTTGAGAGTGATGGATGAGTAGAGTTGAGTTAAAAAAAAAAAATTAATACAACGGAAAAAGAAAAATGAAAAGAAAAGGAAAAAAAATAAAAATAAAAATTGGTGTCTTTTGTGACATCTAAGTGAAACTTCCGTGCAATTGATTTTTAAATTATCTGAAAGTTGATTATTATTCCAACACCCCTCTTTGTTGGTGAGAATGCAACTTCATTGTTGCTTGGTGACAAATTTTGGATCAATTAACTGAATGATTTTATTTAGAGCAGGCAATGAGACTGGTTTGGTAAGGCTATCGGCAATATTTTCTTCTGAAGTGATTAGCTTAACCTCTATTTCTTTCTCTCGAATTTTTTCCCGCATTCCTTTACATTTTAAATCAATGTGTCTGGTTTTAGAGTTTGATCTGAATTTTTTTAATTTGTCGTCTAAGCCGCTGTTGTCAATGGCATGAGGAACTTGTGTCAATTTTTCTTTAAAAATATCTTGAAAGAGCGATTTTAACCATATTCCCTCCAATACCGAATCCACAAACAATTAGTTTAACCTCTATTTCTTTCTCTCGAATCTTTTCACACATTCCTTTACATTTTAAATCAATGTGTCTGGTTTTAGAGTTTGATCTGAATTTTTTTAATTTGTCGTCTAAGCCGCTGTTGTCAATGGCATGAGGAACTTGTGTCAATTTTTCTTTAAAAATATCTTGAAAGAGCGATTTTAACCATATACCCTCCAATACCGAATCCACAAAAGCATTCAATTCGGCATCCGGGATGTCGAATACTACGCTCCGTTGCTTATTACTGTTCCAAGATACAGGGTTCCCGTAGCATAAGCACAGATAGCCTGTTTAAGAATGTCTGGTGTCAGGGTCATCTGCCCAAGAGGCGTCACTGAAGACCTCCATTGGTTTACGTCTATCGTCACGATTTATGGTGAATTTCAAGTTTCGAGTGGCCTTGAGGTATTTCCAGCATTTTTTTAATTCCCTCCAGTGTGAGATCCCCGGTTTGGTGGAGAAGCTTGCGAGACTGGAGACTGCAAAGCTAATATCTGGGCGTGTGAGGCGAGCTATATAATTCAGAAGACCTATTGCAGATCTGTAGTTAATATTAAGTGTTTTGAATTCTTCAAATTCTTCGTCGCTAGCTGGCTTGAGTTGTGATCTTGGAGTGAGCGGAGTGGCTGATTCTCTCACTTCCACCAGCCCGAGTTCTTCGAGCCCATGACTGATGTGATGAGGTTGACTTAAGAAAATCGTGTTATTCTCTCTCTCGAATTTCATTCCTAGTATGGTGTTTGGTTGATGAGAAGACAAGTTTTCGAATCGATTTAGAAATTTTTCTTCAAATTGGTTTCCGCTTCCCACTAGAATCAGATCGTCAACATGAAAGAATAGCATGGATTTTCTGTCGTCGCACTAGTAAAGACAGGGATCACTGCTAGATTCTTTGAAGCCAATCAAATCAAACCATTTCGTGAGGGTCTCAAACCTGTTTTTTGGGGCCTGTTTAAGGCCATAGAGAGACTTCTTAAGTTTCAAGTATTGACTAGTTCTATCGGACCCGTGAGGAGTTTTGATGATCACTAATTCTTCAATGGGTGCATGAAGAAAAGCACCCTTGACGTCGAATTGATGGACTTCTAGCTTGTTGTAGACAGCGTATGATAACATCATTCTGAGAGTTGTGACCTTACCCGTCAGAGCAAATGTTTCATTGAAATCTAGTCCATGGATTTGATTAAAACCCTGGACACACAGCCTGGCTTTGTACTTTAGTGGATCGCCATGGCAGTTGTCCTTAATTTTGAATACCCAAGTTGTCTTGAGTGGGTTGAGTGGTTTTGGGCCGTCATAGTTTTCCCATACAGAAAGATTCTCAATTGATTTCAGTTCCTTTTCTACCGCGACCTTCCATTTGTCACTTTCACTTGAGTTCAGAGCTTGAGCATAGGTTTTGGGCTCGTAATAGTGGTGGAAACCCACCCTTTCTCGTGGAAAACCGTAATTGAAGGGCGGTAAGATTTTTGATCGATCCCGAAGAGTTCTTCCCTCTTCTACAGCTGGCAAAGCTTCCGCTGGGACTAGCTGCTCATTAATCACTTCATCGTCGCCAGAGTCTGCTTCCACAGCTGATTGGAAGTTGCTCGCTTCGTTCTCTTCAAGTCTCATGGATGCTGGTTCTTGAGAAATCAAAGGTTCACAAGACGAGTTTTGGGAATTCTTCTGAGAGAAAGTCAACGGGGCATCATAGTCGTCAGCTTTAGTCTCCTCATCCGTCCATTTCAGAAATTTAACATGTTTTGTTTGGATAATCACGCCTGTTGGAGTTAAGATTCTATCTGAGAGACGCTTTGGAAAATACCCAACCAGCTTCCCTTGACTTCCTTTTGTCCGAACTTGTCGCCTTTTTGTTGCGTAAGATTAACAAAAACAACCCGACTGCCAATTGGACGAAGATAATCTGAAGGCAATTCGGTGCCATGGACAAGTTTCCAAGGGGATTCTTCTTGATCCTTTCTTGGAATTTGATTTAGGGCTAGACAAGCGGCCTTGAGAATTTCGGACCAGTATCGCTTAGAGATCTTCGATGAAGCTATGCAAGCCCTTATCGATTCACAAAACAAATTGTTTGGTTGGCTTGTTCAGCCCTACCATTGTGTTCAGGATGATAAGGTTCTGAAACAATGGTCTGAATTTTGTTTGAGTTGAAGAAATGCGCTAATCTACTATTGACGAACTCTCCTCCCCCATCAGAGCAAATAAAATCGGGAAAATAGAAAAGTCGTTTATTTTCCAAATCGAGAAGATTTATCAAAGCTTTGGTTGTGTCATCTTTGCTGACTAAGGGAATTCCAATTAGGTAGCCTGAGTAGTTATCTACAATTGTTAGAATAAACCTGTGTTTTTGAGCTGATTCAGGCGTAATTGGTCCAATAAGATCGAGATGTAGGCGTTTGAAAACTTTCTTTGCTTTGATTGAGGTACCAGAGAAGGATGTTTTGGTTATCTTGCTCATCACACAGTCCTTGCATTCAAATGTGTCGATCTCTGCAGATGAGGTACCCTTAATGAACGGTTTCAGTCTTTGCAGGGATGTGTGGCCATAAGTTTGATGGATTTCGGCCAACGTCAGAAATGAATATGAATTTCCGAGTTTTTTTAAGTCTATTTGTACATCCCTTCCGACTTTGTCCGGAGGAGCAACTGTGAATAAATTAGAAACGACGGAGCCAAGGAAAATTAAGGAGTTGTTTTTGAGAATTTGAAAGGAATTCGCCTGAGCTATCAGCTTGCACCCGCTTGATTGAAGACATCCAGCACTGATTGTTCACTACTATGTCCGGAACAAAGAAACAATCCTTTAGAATAACCTCCTTATTAGCCCATTTAAGCCGCACGTTTCCTTTTCCTTTTATTTTGAGTGACACATCAGCTTTACCGGTATTTATGGATTGATTATTGCATTGATTGATGAAGTCAAAGAACTTCGTGTCATTAAAAATGTGGGCCGAGGCGCCACTGTCTAAGATAATTCGATTATTGGATATTCCGTGCTCGACCCATAGCGTAAGTAGAGAGTAGAAGTGAGCTACCTCTTCGGACTTGTTCTTTGATTTATATTTTGCCTGGCTCTCTCGCCACCAGTCTGGTGCTATCTCAGGATGTAAGTGCCAAGATTCGTTTGCTCCATGATTCTGATCTTGTTTAGCATTATGGAACCCCTCAGTACAGCGATTGTTCTGATTAGATCTAGATTTTTACTTTGATTTGGAGGTAATCAGAGCAGTTTCGCTTCCCAATGCTGTTGATTCTTTGCTCTGAGCTTTTGTTTCATTATGTAGTTGCGTTAAGTGATTGAATACGTACTCCGCATTGAGCTCTTTGTCAGTATGCATAATTTGTCGACGAAAATCGTTGAGGGACTGAGGAAATTTGAAGAGTATTAAATAAGCTACTATATCCGGGGGTAGAATAATTCCCACGTCGATCATCTTCTTCATGGATACTCAAATGTCGGTTATAAAGGACTCAACCGCATCTTCTTTGAATGGAACGTATAAGAAGTCATAGAAGATTCTTGCTCTATTTGCGGCTTGCGAGGAAGCAAGTCTTTCTTTGATCGATTTCCAAAGTGATTTTGCGGAGTTCCTGTTTTCCGCAGTTACAATGTTTTCATGTGTAACAGAATCGAGTCGTGATATGAGCAAGAATTTTATTTCTACGTTGTCATGCGGTAGTAGTTCGCCGGTTTCTTCTTCCAATGCGTGGAGCACCCCTCTGAGTTCAAGTAAGGCGTCCATCTTGTCTTGCCATATTGAATAGTTGTCTTCTGTGAGTTTTGGAATCGTCTCTAGAGCTGTTTTTAACATAGCCTGTCTGAATCCATCGTTCATGGTTAATCCAGCGATCGGTGACTCAGCCATTCCTATGATTTCGCTAGCCCCTCCACCGGTTTGTGTTAAGTCGGCGAAGAATTCGGCTTTTAACCGTATTAGATTTTGAGTTTCTTATTTAAGAATTTTATTGCTAAAAAGGGACTATCATACTGAACAAGAAAGAGTCATTAACATGAATTGAGAAATAAATAAAAATGAGAAAATAACCAACAAGTTTTTACTTTAATATATTTTTTAAAAAGAGCTTTATGTTGAGACAGGAAGAACAACTATTTTGATTTTGAGACTGAGGATAATGAAAAATTAGTGGTTTTGTCTTTTTTAAAGTTAGAAATGGTTTATGCTATTCTCACCAAGGAAATTGGAAGGAACTTGTTGAAGATAATTGAGTTTGAGTTTTGAATTGATCTGATCAGGTTTGAGTGAGTTGTCTGACAAGGTTTTGATTGAGATGAGGTTTGAAGCTTGAGAGTGATTGATGAGTAGAGTTGAGTTAAGAAAAAAAAATTAAAACAACGGAAAAAGAAAAATGAAAAGAAAAGGAAAAAAAATAAAAATAAAAATTGGTGTCTTTTGTGATATCTAAGTGAAACTTCCGTGCAATTGATTTTTAAATTATCTGAAAGTTGATTATTATTCCAACAGGTTTGAGGCTATGGAACCATCAAAAACAGTTTGATTATTTTTGACTACCTTGAAAGCATTTCCTCGAGACATAAAGTTGCACCCGTTCATTTGCAGGCACCCAGCACTAATAAGATTGACAACAATGTCTGGTACGAACAAACAGTTCTTTAGAGTGATGATCTTGTTTCCCCACGTAAGCAGTACATTTCCTTTTCCTTTCACTTGTAGGGAAGCGTCAGCCTTTCCGGTTTTGATGGCTTGATTAGCGCATTGAGTTATTGATTAAAAGATGTTTTCGTTATTGAATATGTGCGCTGAAGCACCACTATCTAAGTTGATTCTTTGGTTGGAAACGCCATGTTTGACCCACAAATTGAGCAGTGAATAGAAATGAGCCACTTCTTCAGGCGTGGATTTGGACTTCCACTTTGATTGATTGTCTCTCCACCAATCCGGCGCGATTTCAGGATGTAAGTGCCAACATTCGCTGGCTGGATGGTTTTGACCCTGCTTTGGGTTATGGAAACCTTCTGTGCATTGGTTACTCCTGTTTTGTCTGGATTTTGATTTGGATTTCGTCGATATCAGAGCAGTTTCACCAGTTAATGTCGAAGATTCTTTATTCTGTGCTTTATTTTCATTATGCAGTTGAGTTAGATGATTAAAAACGTATTCTGCATTCGGTTCTTTGCCTGTATGCATTATTTGTCGACGGAAGTCATTAAGCGATTGAGGAAACTTGAATAAAATGAGATATGCAATGATGTCGGGAGGTAAAACGATTCCTACATGGATCATTTTCTTGATAGATACACAAATGTCTGTGATGAAAGTTTCAACCCCATCTTCCTTGAATGGGACGTACAGAAAATCGTAGAAGATTTGAGCTCTGTTAGCTGCCTGGGAGGAAGCGAATCTTTCCTTAATCGATTTCCAGAGAAGTTTTGCAGAGTTCCGATTCTCTGCTGTCACTATGTTTTCATGAGTTACTGTGTCAAGTTGAGAGATGAGGAGAAGCTTTATTTCCACGTTGTCGCTAGGTCTTAATTCCTGCAATGCTTCTTCCCAAGAGTTTAGCACTCCCCTAAGTTCTAAAAGGGCACCCATTTTGTCCCGCCAAATCAAATAGTTATCTTC
>JNCO01009930.1:0-10419 GCA_000785685.1 Uromyces viciae-fabae
TTCTTTTTTTTTGAAGATAGTGATTGATTTATAAGAAATAGGTTTTCAAGTTGAAATTCAAAGCAGATTCATCCCAATAAAGAACTTGCTTGGTTGTAATGATCTTGTGAGTTCGTTTTTGGTTGAGTTTTAGGTATGTTGTGTTGAGTTGATGATGCAAGCAAGTTAAAAAATAAAAAAAGGAGAGTGAATTCTCAAAGGGGTTAAGAAGATGAGAAATGGCGGATTTCAATCATGAAATCTGCCATTTTCCATTTTTGAAATACACCTACCCCAGGGTAGGTGTATTTCAAAAATGGAAAATGGCAGATTTCATGATTGAAATCCGCCATTTCTCATCTTCTTAACCCCTTTGAGAATTCACTCTCCTTTTTTTATTTTTTACCTTGCTTGCATCATCAACTCAACACACCATACCTAAAACTCAACCAAAAACCAACTCACAAGATCATTACAACCAAGCAAGTTCTTTATAGGGACGACTCTCTAACTTTGATACCCCCTATTATCTCAAAACATACAACGTTATGTTTTTAATCAATCGGAAATGAATGGTTTGTTGTTTTTTAGGTTTAAGGCAGGCTGAGAGATCAAGTAAGAAAGATCAATAGATCTAGCGTGGAGCCAGCGATGAATGAAACCTTATCTCTGGCTCCACACAAACGAATGGTCAACCTAAAGGCTGACTCATTCGTGGAGCCAGCCAGGGTGACTGATGGCTCAACGAATGAGTCAGCCTTTAGGTTGACCATTCATTGAGCCCGCGGATGCGGCCTGCCTTGGGTGGTGGCGTGCGTCCGCACCACGCATGCCAGAAAACCACCCGGGTGCATGGCGTGGTGGTTTTTCTACCACACAGCACCCGTTGGTGGTCCAGCGGGGTGGTTGGCCCGCGGGAAAGAAACGGATGATGATCCATCGTCCATTTCTTTCCCGTCTGGGCCACGGGAGGCCCAACCAGTTTCCAGCGCGCTGGATTTGGGCCTTTCACGTGATATTTCACGTGTTGCGGCCAACCCCGCGCGCTCAACAGAATCCCGCCTCCAAAAGTGGAGCGGGTGTGTACATATTGTTGACGTGCAGCTGATAAGACTTTATCAAATAGGCTTCTAGAACAATCATTTACGTTTCCATCCTATATTTTGGGGGTACAATACTTGGTATCTCAAAATGGGGTGGACAATTTGTGTAAAAGATGGGCTAGCACCATTCTACCAGCGGTGGGCAGATACGTTACAGCAGCCTAATTGGAGAACCTAACTTTTTTTTAGTTATCCAAATTGGCTGTTCTGGTAACATAACAAAAACCACTGGTAAAGTAACGTAAAGTAACTTTGTTTGAATTTTTTTTTTTTTTTTTTTTAACCCTTTGTAATATGTATTCAAAAAAAGAGGGTTATCAAAAATGCATTTAGCTTCGTGGTTAAGGACTCCCTCTGTTCCATGAATGAACAATGAGGTTGTGAGTTTGATTCCCACTGTGAAAGCCTTTTAACATGGCTTCTTGGGAAGA
Organism: Uromyces viciae-fabae; assembly: GCA_000785685.1. NCBI lineage: Eukaryota > Fungi > Basidiomycota > Pucciniomycetes > Pucciniales > Pucciniaceae > Uromyces > Uromyces viciae-fabae. The sequence continues at coordinate 1,514 of JNCO01009930.1, forward strand.
TACTGGTACAAATTATTTTTTATAGTTAAATTGGGAAATTTGATCTTGCCTATATTGATTAAAACTTTCATAAATCACCACATTTACATGAAGTTACTCCTTTGTTATCCAAATTTGAGCAAAAATGTAACATAGCAACACCCAAGTTATCCAAAATTGGGCAAAAATGTAACTTAACCTTGTTTCTGTAGACTATCTGGGGAACGTAACTAGCAAAAAAGAAGCCCTTTTTCTGCAGGAGATATTTTAACTCATGGTCAGGTATCTGGAACTGGAAGATAACATAACTGTGAAAGTTACATTACATTCAAAGTTATCCATTTGGAGAACATATCTGCTCACCACTGATTCTAAATTTTTTCCATGGTGGTTTGATGCACAAAATTCAGCATAAATGATTGAAGCCACTGCTCATGTCTGCAAGGTGGAATATTGTTAATTTTCTGTTACTTTTCCTCTCATTTTCCTTTGCTTTCATACTCTTTTATTTTTCCTTCTTATCCTTTAATTTCTCATTTATAAGAATTTAGTCTCTTAGCTTGAGTATTTTTTTTATTGATTTAGTTTTATTTTATATTTTTATTTACTGACTCCTTAAGTAGTGATTCAGATTAAATAAAGATAAAGTCCTGATTCCGTATGTTGTGTCTCAGAAGAATAGTTGATTAAGATTCCGTATGTAGTGTTTCTTTTATTAATTATTATGGTTAAATCTGTTCCCGTATGTAGTGGTCCAGATATATTTATTTAGTCCTTCTTCTTTTGGTTTCCGTAGTACTGTTACTTAAGATTAAGATGAATTTTCTGTCTAGGTTTATTTTTTTTATATTATTTTTTGTTTGTTTGTCATGTCACAGTCTGTGAAATTTTATTCTTTCTATATAATTTTCTTTTTCTCTTGAAATAAAAATCATTGAGTTAGAGCATAATTTTCCTTAAACATAAAATTGACCCAGCTCCTCTTTCAACCAAACTTCTCAGCGTCCTCATCAGCTTCCACTCATCAAGTCTCTCAAATTAACAAATATATCCAAGACAATTATGGGATGGCCCGCTCAAAGTATTGTGCAATAAATCTTGGATGTTACACCAGAAAAGGGTAATAGGGAATGCCGCAATTGTATAAAGATATTGTATAAAGATCAGGATGATTTTAACGTCATAGCATTGTTGCAGGTGGTATTGTTAATCTTGTAGAAAAATGACAGTTCTGGCAATTTAAATCTTACGCCAGAAAACGGTAATGGGGAATACCGCAATTGTCTAATGATCAACATGATTGTAATTTTGTGGAAATGTTGCGGATGGGATTGCTTGATCTTGTAGAGAAGTGACGGTTCCAGCAATGTGCCAGACAGTATAAACCTGTCATTTATAAATGCGGAAAACGACAAATCGCAGCGATAAACTTTTTTGGGTGGTGGTGTTGGTCAGGAACCCTATAAAACTGGTACTTTCATCCATTTGGGATCAACATCTTCCCCGACCCGAGCACGTTGCCTATCTAATGGTCTTGAACCCTGGCAAGCAGTGCCCGGGTCAGGTGCCAGTACAAATTTAAAGATGACAAGTGCTGTCATTTCACCCGTACAGAGTTATCCTTTTTTATATCCTAATAAATAAAAGAAAAAAGGTAGATTTTTTATCTAAAAAAGTAAAATCAATTTCTATCGCTTCAAGCAAGATTAAATAACTTTCTATTGATTTTTCAAATATAAGAAAAGAAAAGTAAAATAAATTTCTATCAATTTAACATAAGATTAAGTAAAATGATATTCTATTGTTGTGCCCCAAAGAAAATAATCATAAAAGATGGGGAAAATTAAGATATAAAAAGATTGTTGTGTTGTAAATAAATTTCCTAATTGAGTCTATTAATCTGTTTTAGTGGTCATAACATTAAAAATAGCTAAAATTGAAATAAAATAAATTATAAAATATTTTTTAATATTCAAAAAGAAAATCTTGGGAAAATATATGACAACACCGGTGTTAACTTAACAACAGTGATAATTTAACAATTTCGATATATTTAAAAACGGTGTTTGAATTCTTCAAGGCATGAAATTCTAGACCCTAAACGGATCTTTCCTAAAAGCAGCACATTGTTCATCTGTAGGGAATTCACAATTTAGGCAATATGTGACGTTATACAGAGCCTCAAAGAATTGATCGTGCCAAACTTTGAACCATTGAGAAACCACTAGAACCAGTTTTGGATCTACTTCAGGTGGAGGTGATTTCAAAAAAGGGTTTAGATGTTCAAAACAGTTGTCGAAGCAAGCGATGGTTCTTGCAATGGCATCAATTAGATTTTCATGATTATCAGGATTATTATGAAATCGGACGGATAAGCTGTTTACCCAATAAGGGATGGAGGATGCAGCTCGTTGCAACAGTACGAGCTCCTTTGAGGGCATTCGACGAAATAAGATTATATCGTTGTTTGTAAGCTTAGAAAACTTGTTTATGAATGCTCGAGTCAGTTTGATGGCAGGAATCATTGGGTCGTCTAAATCTTCTGTCTGATGAAACTTTGTCAATGTAAGGTTAACTAAACTACTTAAACTTCTCAAATCCGCATTGATTGTACTGAATACGGAGTTCTCTAAGAATTTGGTCAGTCCGTCTATTTGCTTGTTTGTTGTGTTAAAGGCATCGATTACTTTCGCCTTCTCATTTTCTGCCATTGGCGTGAAGTTTTCCGAAAATGTGGAAGCTTCCCAAAAATTATGATAACAACAGAAGAATGAAGAAAGTCGGACGATTAGTTGTAAGTGTTCACGTTCCAGTCGAAATCGTCTGAATGATAAATCCTCTAGAGGAGATTTCTCCAAAGTAGAATCATCTTCAGCCCAACATAAAGGAACCGCCAAGTAGATTAAATCAAGAGTGGTTTCAATGCTTTGAAAATCATCTATCGCTGCGTTGGCTTTGGAAAAGCTATCTTGAATTAAATTACCTCGATCGAGACAGAGAACTAGATCTTGAAGCTGTTCTCGAAGTAAAGGTAACAAATTATTCGATAATCGATCGTTGGGGGTGGTCTTATCATTCAAGTTCAATTGATCCATCGAGAGCGTAACATTACATGAAGTGAGAACATATTTCATTGACAAGTTCATTGAACACTCCTTTTGTATTTCTGGAGGATGAGATAAGAATGATATTTTAAGCAGAACATGATATTGCTGATCAGTTCAATCTATTTCCAACTAGTTGAATACACTCTAGACAAACCTTTATAATCATCAACCATTTGTAAATCCCGTTGAGCTACAGCCATTGGAGTAGAATAACGCAAGGAAATTTGAGTGATGGAATGGAGTAGTTGAACTGTTTCAACTGTTTCAAAATCAAAATAATAGATCCAGCAATCATAGAACAAAATATCTTCCTTCTTTCCTAGAAATATGTCTCAACAATTATTCATGTATACATTATACATACTCCCTATTGGAGATTTTCGATTTTCAGATAACTTTCAGACGCGATAAAAATTCATACAAGAATGTTGTCGTGAAATGGTGAGGAAAAAAGAAAAAATATATAATAATAGATAAATTTTATAATTATATTCTAAATTATCGATTTAAGCAGAAAAGAAAAAAAAAGATAATAATACATAATTATAAAATTAAAAACAAATAGATTATACAAATATTTACCCCAGAAATGATAAAGGATAATCAAAATAAGAATTACAAAAATAAAAAAGTAGACTAAAACAAACAAGTAGAATAAGCAAATATGTTGGGGAAGTAGAAAATATTTTAGCAAATTGTATATATTGCGAACAAAAATGTATTTCTTTTCCTCATCCAGTCTAGAAATTGTATATTCTTGTCATATTGTAGCTTGAAATATATCTATACAAATAAAATATTTTTATTTTAAATTCTAGGGAAAAAATCTAAGGAAATTTGTGACAAATAGACTCGATTAATATCTAAAATAATTAGAAATAATTTTAGACATCATCATCAATCTTATTCTTAAATAGTTTAAGTACTTTCAAATAATAATATTTCTCAAGATTTGGATGACAATGAGACAATCTGTAAGAAAGTCTTTTCTTAATTAAGGAAAAAAAAAAAAAAAAAAACAATATTCAAATAAAACTGAAAATGCACATTACCTTTCGTTACCGTTGAGCAGTCAACGATGTCGATGAAGATGATCCTTTCACCGTGGCAGACCAGTCAATGGCTGTAACCGGATGTGACCCAAACCAGCCTACTCATTGAGTAGGCTGTGAATAAACATGCCTTGGTAGCAAGCGATGACTGTAAGCTACAAAGCAATTTACCGCTAAAAGAACCCTGAGCATAAAAGCTTGATGATTGATGCTTATGACTGACTGTACACCAACTTCTTTCTCGTTAATCATAATAATCAGAACCATCATTTCATTTTCTCTATCGCTCTTACACAAACAAGACTTTCATATTCTTTACTCCTAATCTACTTAAATCTTAAAACTTCGTTACTATCAATTAAAACAACTTCCTATAACCTTGAAACATTGCATTGTCATTTTTTCTCATTATTTTCGCATTCTTCCCTTCTTAAACATCAACCTCACTCTTCTGACATATAGCAGCAATACCGATTTGTCTTAGGTAAGCGGGTATTTCATTTATAAAAGATCTAAAAAACACTCTTCTTCTTTCTAAATCTCAGCACGCTGCATACACATGTATTTCATTTTATTAAATTGTACTTTTTGCTGAAATGACATTATTTGTCTTAGCCCATTAAATTTTTCAGATTAACAGTCAAAACAGCAGCACTAAAACCAAGAAACTATCTAAGGCAAAGACAAAGCGATGGCTGGAGACTCTAGTTCAGAAGAATCCAAACTTATTCCCATGTTAACCGGAGAATCAAATTTTCCTAGCTGGTCCAAACAAATGCAGCAGTATCTCAGGCACAAAAAGTTATGGACCGTAGTAATCAACGATCGAGGTTTAAATCCAAATGAAGCCGCTATCCAAAAACTTGCTGATGAATCTTTCATCATTTCCTCAAGAATGAATGAGAGGACGTTCAATCAACTAACTAGAGATGATAACTTTACCAATGGTCATTTGTTATGGAAACGCATTATGGACACATATGGCCAATTGACCGCTCACACCATAGCCAGAGCGAATAGTCGCTGGGAGAATATCAAGTACAACGGCAATATGACCTTATTCCTAGATCAAATAGAAGCCTGCCTTAATCACTTCAACACCATCAGTTACGACCAATCTAGAAAGGGTATCTGTGGGGCAATTATTGGGAAGTTGATGGCGAAAAGAATGGGAATAGCTGATGCCTTGTCAGGGAACAGCAACCTGTTGAATGATCCGGACGCTCTCATTTATAGAACAAGGGACATCACTTGCAACGAAGACAGCTATCACAAGACTAACTTCGAGAAAGAAGCAACTGCGTTGAATATTCACACTCGAAACAGACCTCCGAATGGATGTAAGAATGGACAACATAGTTCAAATGCCACTCATCCAGAATCGAGGTGTTGGGCCCTTTATCCAGAGCAGAGACCAATCAAAGGTGCTCCTCGATACAAGACAACAACCAACTTCAACACTGAAATCAACAAAGAGTCTTCTTCCACTTCTTCTAGCACTAAATATATAAAGCCAGCTTTTGCTAATGTCACCATGGCTCAAGCCTTAGTCACGGAGCCAGAAAAACTTAAAGCGGTACTAGATTCGGGGGCTTCACACCATATGTTCAACGATTTAGACTTCTTCAGGCAAACCAGACCAGCAAATATCTCAATCTGCACTGGTAATAGTAATGGAGACCTCAAAGCTACTATGATTGGAACTGCAGAAATCTTGCAAAGTTCTGGAAGAAAATTGTTATTGGTGGACGCTCTATTCGTACCAGGGTTATCAAGAAATTTAATAGCCTTGCAAAAGCTTTTGACTGCCGATCTCAGCATCAAGAGAACGATGAACAGGTGTGAAGTTTCAATTGATTCAACTATCGACTTTGAATGTGATATGACCAATGGAACCTTGGAAATATCTACGTTTATAGGACCATTCTCATCGTTCTCAACAGCTCTTTTATCGGAAACACACTCTGTTGAAACATCCTTGGCTGATATCTGGCATTATCGTTTGGGACATGCTAGTCCAGCCCGTGTGAAAGCAGTGATCCCTTTAATTGGCAACACCAAACCCTCAATTTGTAACACCTGTATGACTGGCAAGATTGCTCGAACATCGTTTAAATCTCACTTCAGCACCACTTCTAACCCGTTGGAAGTAGTGCATGGAATTCTGGTGGGGCCAGTTTCTCCTTCGACCAACTCAGGAGCAAAATAATTTCTAACTCTTGTAGATCAACACACTGGATTCATCAGCATCACAATATTAAAAGTGAAATCAGAAGCAGCGCAAGCCATCATGGACTACAAAGTGTTCTTTGAAAAACAAACTGGGTGTAACATGAAGAAAATCGTTACAGACGGCGGTGGCGAATTTTGCAACAAGAATCTTTCGGCTTATCTCAAAGACTCCGGCATTCACCACAGCATTTCACCTCCTTACACACCTCAGCATAAAGGCTTCGCTGAACGGGCCAACAAAACCATCATAAACATGGCTCGTTGTTTCATGCTTCAATCAAGAGTGTCAAAGGAATGGTGGGCTGAGGCTGTCAAAACAGCCGCCGACACAAAAAATTGTCTACCATCGCTAGGGAAAGGAAAAGCGACTCCTATTAGAAAAATGTTTGGGGTAAACCCCAACTTCAGTTTCTTTCGTCCCTTTGGCTGCAAGTGTTGGGTTGTGAAGCCAAATCAACTTAGGGAAGCTAAGTTCAATCCTATCTCTTGGAATTGTGTGTTCATCCGATACACTAATGATTACTCAGCATATAGAGTCGTTAAATTAGATGACAGAAGAGTCATTGAAGCAAAGCACGTGTGCTTCGATGAATCAGTATTCCCAGAACTTTCTGCTCTACGACCTAGCTTCGACCATTTTTCAAACCAACCATTTCCGGATTTCAACCATCTTTCGCACTTGCCATACCTGCAAGATGAAGGAAGTAATGATGACATTTCGATTTTCCCAAATCTTACAAGCAACGTACCTACCTCACATGAGGATCAATCAATGAATTCCTCCTCATCGAGCGAGTCGTCCTCAGAAAAAGAAGACAATACAACTGACGATCCTGCTGAAAGACAAACCATAAATCGCATCAAGGTGATAGGGCCAAGGCACCCAACGCTCATTGAGGGCGATATAGATGGCAACAATATTTTAACTTTCACGCGAAGAAGTGCGCACTCCTTCAATATCATGCCTAATGAACCAAGAACACATTTTGAAGCTGTGCAAGGAAGTGAGGCATTAGAATGGCGCAAAGCAGAAGAAAAAGAGATCGATAACATGCGGGCTCATCACGCTTGGATTGAGCGGGCACGGGACCCTTCATTTCATATGATTCCTTCAACCTGGGCGTACAAACGCAAGTTAGACTCACAAAACAATATCTACAAATACAAAGCGCGCATCTGTGCGCAGGGCTTTCGACAAACGTACGGCCTCAACTTCGAGATGTCATACGCTCCGACTGGAAGACCCGCATCTCTCCGTCTTTTGCTTTCTCATGCAGTGTCCAACGAACTTCCAATTCATCAGCTTGACGTCCGCAGTGCTTTCCTCACCTGCCCACTTGAAGAACAGGTGTTTATGCTTCCACCTCCGGGATATCCAGGGGGCGGGGCATTGTACTTGAACTCAAACAAGCAATTTATGGACTGAAACAGTCTTCGCTGGCGTGGTACAAAAGACTGAGCAAATACCTTACTTCCATCGACTTTCACATATCACTTGCCAACCCTTGCGTATTCTACAGAAAGAATAGTAATCCCATGTGGGTATTTGCTCACGTTGATGACCTTATCTTCATTGGAAAGCAACCCAAGGAATTTGTTACTCAACTTGAAAAAGAGTTCAAGATAAAATATCTAGGAGAAGTGGAGTTCGTTTTGGGCATCAAAGTTGAAAAGGAAGGAAAAGGTCTGAACATCAATCAATCACAATACATCGAACGCAAACTCCATGAGTACAATTTCAGTTCGTTAACCACAGCATCTTGCCCACTCAACCCAAACATTCATCTCACCTCAGCCTCACCTGAAGATCAAGCCAAATTCAAAAGTCTCAAAATCAATTAAAGATCACTAATTGGATCACTCAACTACCTCAGCGTCCTTACCAGGCCAGATATAGCGTTTTCTGTAAGCAAATTATCCCAGTTTCTTGAAAATCCTGGGACTAGTCACTACAACGGAGCGGTGCAAGTTTTTCGCTATCTCAAAGGCACTAAAAATTTTGGCCTTAGCATTCAACCGCACGAAAACCTCTCGTTGAAAGCATCAGTTGACGCTGACTGGGCCAACTACCCAGACTCTTGAAGATCTCATACTGGTTTCTTGATTCACTGCAACAATAACATAGTTACTTGGAAATCTAGGAAGCAGACAACTATTTCCTTGTCGTCGACAGAAGCAGAATACAAAGCCTTGTCCGACTGTGGCAAGGAAGTAGTATGCCTTCAAAACTTGATCTCCGAAATATTTTTAGTACAAACTCTTGCACCTACGACCATCCTAGTTGACAATCAAGGAGCTATTAACTTAGCCACCAGCCAGATTAGTCAGAACGGTTTCAGAACCAAGCACATGGATCTGCGTCTACATCATATCAGAGAATTGATCATCAGCAAACAGATTGAGTTGAAGTATGTCCCAACTCACAGTAATCTGGCCAACATCCTCACCAAACCAGTCAATTGTTCTGGTATGGCCAAGGCAGTGAAATTCATGAGTAACGTCTTGCCTAATTCTGCTTCTCCCCATGCGGTTCAAA
>JNCO01009931.1:0-10419 GCA_000785685.1 Uromyces viciae-fabae
AAATTATATACCCTTTATCATGTGCAATAAGTATGAAAAATGAATCCACAGATTGTGTGGTATTTTCAGGATACACGGATATATTTTCAAGAATGTGATTCTTGAAAATAATATCCGTATTTTTTATTTATTTATTAAGTTATATAAAAATGTTTTTATTATTTTAATTTTTATTTATGACTCCAAGGTGGTTTGAACCTGGGTCAGAACAAAGATATTCACAAGAGGCTTTCTTTAACTGCTAGGTTAAAGTGAATGTTGATATTTCAACCAGTTCAATCAATGTGTATGACATAAAATAAGAAAAATAATAATAATACAAATCAAATTAATAAACAAAACAAAATATAATATATAAAATATAAGAATATAAAATGTAAATATATATTTGCAGAATTCAGACATAGCTTGAATATGTCTGGAGGCTGACAACCAAGGCTTCAGGTGAAACCTTTCTTCGCTTTATATCTGAGCATGTTAAAAGAAAACAATAGAATAAAACAATCAGAAATAATTTAGAAAGAAGAGTAACCAACAGTAGTTCTGATAGGCTCAAAAGAAAACAATAGAATAAAACAATCAGAAATAATTTAGAAAGAAGAGTAACCAACAGTAGTTCTGATAGGTAAGTTGACAACAAAACAATGAAGACTATTTTGGTTTAGATTGATTTAGTTGGTGATGAGCTGAAGTTGAAGTGAGCTAGTTTTAGTCAAACGGTTTTATTGATTGATTGTGAGATTAGAAGAAATTCTTACAGCACACGATAAGTGGTGATTCAAAGATCAGCACAGCCTAGAGATATCTAGATTAAAGACAACTGAGTTGAAGATAGAAGAATAAAAGAATAGAAGAAATAAATAGGAAATTGATTTGAAAAGAAATCAATGATCAGTGATCAGAAAAAGATTCAGTATGAATCAGAAGAAAGAAATACCCGAGAAGTGATGTTGTTGACAGGGAATACTTTTGGTTGACACAAGCAGTATTCAAAATTAAGTTGAAGTAAAAAGAAAAGAAATGTCGACAAAAGAAAGGAAAATAACTGTTGGGTGGAGTAGAGTAATAATAATGGAGAACTCTAGATTTGGAGTATTAGCACCCAAGGAATGTTACAATTCCAACAGTTCTTCTATTGAAATATTCTGCCACCTATCTCCCTCTCACTTTTTCCCCTGATTCCCATTCTCATAATCCCCCCATCTTGCTTATGCTCATTGACCAACTGGCTCTATTGTCACCTTCAAATTCTCCTCCGATAATTGGCCAGAACCCAATATTGATGCCTCTTGGAACTGGGATGCCTCCATTGAATCTTGGTATGGAGTTGTTATTCCCCCCTGAACACAAATCAGCCAGGCTTAATAAAAAAATTCTTGATGTAGAATAGTTGTACTATTTTTTGAATATATATCACTTTGTTATTGGTTTTTTGGCTTTTATTTTGGCTTTTATAATATAATTTCAATTTTTGTTACACTCACTCTTCTTCAATTCCACACGCAAGGGCCCCTTGGCAATTTTTCGGGGGCTTTTGGGTCCCAAAACGTTTATTTTTGGTGTTTTTATTAATGAAATCCTTAAAAAATGATAAACTGTGATTTTTTTGGCTGAAATTGAAGTTTAGGGGCTGATTACAACCCCTAGCACCTTTTTTTTCCATGGCACAGGACCCCTTCATAACGTTTGGGGGCCCTTTTCAATTTCCCTTTTTTTTTGTTTTTATTATTTTTCATTTAATTTTTTAGGGGTAAAAAACCCCATGAATATTCTTGATAAATAAATTTTGGGGTTTTTAGACCCCAAAAAACATTTTCCTCTTTTTAAAATTTCAAAAACAAGCGGTTTACAAAACCGCGTGTGTTTGCGGAAAACCGTGTGCACGTGGTTGGTCCGCGCCCGGTCAAAACCGCGTGAGTTTGCGGGCTGACCGCGTGAATTTAGTAACACCCAAAAACTATTTCAGAAAACTGTTTTTTATTTATGAGGCAAAAGGTTCAAATTCCAACCGCATTTTACATTCAGCAGCTTAAGGTGATAGCGTATATCAGCATACACTAGGTTAGATTAAAAAATAGACAACAAGACTATAAGATTTATTAAGAAATAAATGAAGAAAATACAATCCGTTGGAAAGAAGAAAATTGAGTTAGTTGATAGTATTCATCAGATTGACAGTGAGTTGAATAATGAATAAATTCAATACATAAGCAGCTGATCTTAAATTCCAGATAGAATTAGTTGACTTCATTGTGCTAGAAGAATGGATTAGTCCTCGAGAGGAGTTGAGCAGTAGCTGATCAAAATACAGAGTAACCAAATTTTGTCACCAATGAAGAGAAAAAAACAAGAATGAAGTGTTGAATAGGAGTACTTTGAGTGAATAGAATTGAAGTATATACTGAAAATTACAATTGGAAACAACTTCATTTCAACACCATCTTCCTTTCCATCTATTAAAATCTTCTTTGCATATTAAAGGGGTAATTGAAATTCTCATTTTTCAACCAACTCCTCCACAAATCATATCCTATATCTGATTTTTGGTGCAGTCTACTCAAGTGTTAGAGTTTTAAAACGAAGCGGTGTCGCTTCTGACATATGTTGACTGGGCCAACATTCTCCTCAGGTTAAGAAAACGATCTGAATTCAAATCAAAATGATTCTATGGTTACAATTTTTTTTGATTTTTTTGATTAACAATGATGCTGTCACAGGATGCGTATCGTTGCGAAAAAAGAATTTCGTATCTATTTTCTCATGTTGAGGTTTTTATGTATTTCAATACGGAAAGTCTCATACAAGTGAGCCAATTTGAGACTGTCTTGTGTTGCAGGGTTTCAAAATCTGATCCGGGGCAAGTACAAATTGGTCAAGGAATAGGTGTCAGGGAAGAATGTGAAAAAGTACAAAGGAACTAAGGAGTGATTTTCAAAAGTAGATGGATGCGAGAGCGGAAAATAAGCCCGCATTTAAGTAAAGAATCTGAGTTGGACCGAATGGCATCTGCATGATCTGTGAGTGGGTTGCCTGTGGTTGAGTGAAAAATATAATTAGTTGTTAAGTATATGTGTGTTTGCAAGTCCGATCAGGATTGTAAACTTACACTTGATGCGGGGGGATCCTCCGCTGGGGGTTTTGCTGGTGTCTCAGTGGAACTTTTGATGGTTGAATCTTCTGGAGTCTTGATAGCTGGACAAGGAGTGAGAGTATAAGGGCAAAGTTCTGCGGGGGAAAATGGATGAGTCTAGGGTGCAAGCTTACGAGATGGTGGGGGGCAGGTGCAGGCTGCCCCCTTGGCATCAATGCCTGATAATCCCTCAGCCTAAAGGAGGAGGTGTCAGCTGGCTGCGAATGATATCATAAAATGAGAACGTACTTTGGATGTGACGTTTGCGTCAGGGCCGGAGCTTTTGCTATCTAGAGGTTTAGGGCCTGGACGAAAAACGATTGTTAGCGGTTTTGTGTGTGTTAAGTATCTGAAGCTGTAAGAATGTGATTACCTGTGGATGAGATGCCGGCAGAAGAATCAGCAGGGGTACTTGATTCGGCAGCCAATGCGACGGCGAAAGCAGTGACAAAGATGAGACAACCTAATCGACTGTAAAGCATCTTTTATTGTCGTAAGAGAAGAATAGGAGAAGGATGTTTTTTATACACAGATGAGTGACGAGGAAGAAATGTGAACAGGAAGTTGAGTGGGAATGACCACATGATTGCGCTGAAGCTAGACCTATATATAATTATCCCTCTGGCAAAAGGATAATGCTCCGCATTCATGGTTGAAATAGGATAGTGATCAATGGCAAAGACCCTGGGAACCAACGGGTCTAGGTTTTATTGGTTTGTTTCCGCCGCCGAGGTATGGACGCCACTTGAAACCTTCAATCCAGGTGACAACCAACCCTAGTTGCTGGCTTGACGTTGCGCAACCGATGTCATCGAATTCGGCCGCTGAAAGTTCTTCCATGTAATTATGACCTCAGTTGAGATCCTTCTTCGCTGCCCTCTCCGCTATTACAAAATCAGTTTTTGCACATATCATAAAAAAAAACTGACTGTATGCACACATTCCATCTGGCCAGGACGATTATTATATGTCATCCGCAACCAACCTCGCCCTAACCGAATCTTAGCTCGCTTTTGATCTGAATATGTAATTTGATGTACCTGGTTTTAACGCTGTTTCAAACCTGCTCCTTCGGTAGCGATTCAGTGTTACTAAAAGCTATCCACATTGTACTCTTATTCCAAGGAAGCAATTTTGCGATTGTGTGTATTGGAATTTTGGTATCTCTTGACTTTAGACCATCTCTACCGCAGGAGTAAAAAGTTAGCAAGTGGGCCAATACGATACGGTGTAGTGTATCAGCCCCTAGCGGTCAATGAAAAATCACATGTATCCGTTATTTTGTATTGATCAAGACGGTCAATGTAATATAACCATCGCTTATTATGTTTTGAATCCCCTAAGATGGTTCAAGTGGTTTCGTTTGGTGAGTACATAACAGCCAAAAAACAGCCATCCACATTGGAAGGGACAGAAGGAAGACATTTCTCAAGTACTTGTTTTCTTCAAACTTGACATATTAATGCGGAGTGCCATGAGTAATTGATGAAGCACTTGCATAATAAGGTCATCATTTTTTCAAGAACAATATCATTGAAGTCAGAATCATGAACTAAAAAAATTTGCTTGTTTAAAAGGATAAACCAATAAATTAATATGCTGAACAAAACCTCCGCAAAACATGATAAAGCATAAAACTTCATAAAACCCACAATGTATATTCAACTATGTAAAATCTAAGACTCTTGTATTTGTGGAAAAAATAACAACTTAAAAGTAATAATGAGATTGATTATACATACGAAAATAAAGGAAAAGTGAGAAAATCTGAAAGCAAAGAGTACTGGAAATCAAATAACATTTGTGACATCTGAGCAAATAGAATCATCATCATCATGACTTTCTCCATCAACTAGACCACAGGAGGCACCTTTCTGAAGAGCAAAAAAGTGACAAGTATTGCGAGAAGGGATAAAATGAAGGTCGTCATATCCAACTTGATTAGTATTAGTATGATTATGATTATAATTATTGAGTAAATGGGCATGATTGAAAGAGGATAAACAACCCAAAGTTCGTTTAAGTATAATTGAGCGATGAGCTTCGTTTATTTCGATAATTAAGGAATGAATTAAACTCAATTGCTTTCTCAGTTGATTTATTTTTGCTTTTTCATTATGAGTCAGTTTGTTAATAATGATATTGCTCATCCCACCAGTTGAAAGTTGCGATGGGGATGTAGGCAAGGAGGGCGTAGATCGAGTACCCGAGCCAGGCAATAATCTAAATCTTTTATGATGTGAAACATTCTCCTCTTCTGTATCGTCTTTACCTCTCGATGCTCGCTGTTGTTCTTCTTCGCCTTCGTCCAATCGATCTTCCGTCAACAGCGGTGAAGGGGAGGAACTTAACGATGCTACACTAGTCTTGCGAGAGGCCAAGTTCATACCACGGACGATGTATGCGAGTGAATCTGCAGATTCAGATTTCTCGATGGTGGGTCGACTTGGGGAAACTTCCTCACCAGTTCGGATGAGGCCATTACTCAGGTTCATCAGCGAAGGGTAAGTCAAAGCAAGATTAGTACCGGAACTCCTTGCATATCCAAGACTTCCTGGTATTGAAGGTGAACCAGGAGGTGAGGCTGCATCAGCTGGTAAAGATTTTGGCTCTGAACCTCCAAACAAAGCTCGCAAAGGGGGTAAGGTGGTCTTAACTGGCGGGTTAGATGGACTGACACCCATGGGTGCCAACTCTAGGCTTTCATTGAGACTTGTGTGACTGGGCTCATCTGGATCGGCTTTAATGAACGGAAACTCGATTTCATCCTTGGCTCTGAAGCCTGGAGATCGGGATGGTTCTGAAAGACCAGCAGAGGCTACCGGTAATGCTCGTTGAAGGGGATTTACTTTGTGAAGAGTAAATGGTGGAGCATAATACGAGGGCGTAGCGACCTGTGGCGGGGCAAGCGGTCTCGACATTCGAGTTTGAAGATCAGCCGCCTTCGAGTTCGGAGTCGGAAAGCTAGGGTATAAGCCAGGTAATGTTGGGTAGTTGGATGTGCGATTCGTCGGAGGTATACAGTCATAAGATGCATCTGAGGGCTGGCGCGTGTTCTCCTGAAGTTGAGGGACACGATCAGTCTCGGTGATGGGAAAATGCAAAAATTGAGCTCCCGCGAGCGAGGAAGGGACCTTTTCCATCGAGTTGGAGCATGATTTCTCTGTTGGTGGCGCGGAATCAGAAGACAACACCTCGGACCACGTAGGGCCAAAGATTGCTGCTGTAGATGACTCAATTTCAGTTCCAATAACGGCAAGCAAATTGGTCAACTTGTCCGTCTCCACTTTATCAGCAAGCCAGTCGAGGTCTCTCAAAGGGCTCCACGAAGAGGTTGTATCAGCTGAGCAGGGATGGGGCGATGAAGCCGGTGAAGACGTGTCGGATGAGCTATGTGAGTCTAGGGCTGGAAGGTTTAAATTACAGTCTGGCGATAGGAATTTGGCCAGTCGTGAGATGGCTGTCCGGAAGGGGAATGAAGTAAGATACTGTTAGTGAGTAGCTATCAGGGGCATTCATGGCGTGAGCTCTTGACTGACTTTGGTCCAAGTTATCCTCATGCTTAGTTCGCTTGCACTTAGAAATCAGGTCATGCACGGTGTCATCGTAATCTCGTTTGTGATTCCCAGAAGTTGGATGGAGATTAAGTGTGTGGCGAGGGGCGCAAAAACTTTGAAAGGCATCATCACTCATCCGAGATTGAGTAGCAGCAGGGGAACCAGAGGGTGAAAGAGTGTATTGATGAAATGGGCTTGAGGTGGATCGTCCACATCCAGAAGAAGCACCAGGATGCGAGTCAAGATTATGATTCCAATTTGAAGAAATTGCTTGATTAGAAGGGGATTGATTGGGGATGGAGCCCACAGGCGGGTTGTAGAAACTGCTTCGAGGACGACTGAAACTTTTTAAAGATGGATAGATGGAATCCAACCTAGCAGAAGAGGGAGATCGAGAAACATCGGGGTGGTGGGCCTGAGCGAAATCGTTCTGAAAATGATTGATAGGAGCTGTAGGCATAGTTGTCATGAAAGTGGATTCATTTAGGGCCATCGGAGTGGGAGAAGGTTGTATGCTATCAAACAAATTGTGTGAGCTGGCAGTTGAGCTAGCTAGTACAGAGTGGTAAGCTTGGTCGGCGGCGACCTGAGCCAGACTATGTATAACGGCAGATTCATTCATATTTTGTTGTTGCTGAACCAAGTTACGAACTGAGAGCCAAGGAGATTGGCTCGAGTGGGATGATGGAGTAAAGTTGAAAGGATGAAGAGGAGAGAGGTGAAATTGTTGAGTTTGAGCATGATGAGGTAGTGGGACATAATGACGGGCGGTGGAAGCAATCTCGGGGGCCTTGACAGCCTTGGAGTGTTTGTGATGAATATGATGTTCCTCGGTATGAATCTTTTCGTGCTTTTTGAGATCCTGAGGACGCTTGAAAGCTTTGCCACAGACCTATCGAGGGATAAGAATGCGATTAAATATGAGACTGAGTAGCCAATTTGGGTGAAAAGAAAGAGACTCACTTCGCAATTATGAGGTTTCAGAGGAGTATGAACTAGCAAAAGGAATGGATTAACAGTGTCGCTCAGACCATTGGGATGATAGAAAGCTTACCCCGGAGGTGGCTAGTAATGTGATCTCGTTTGACGCAGACGGTCTCGCAATTCTAATCAAGTTGAAGAGAAGGTATGGATGAGTAGGTGAAGATGGGGGTGCAGTTCAACTGACACACCTTCCAGAAACAGCGGAGGGTGAGGTTGCCGGTTGATTTTCGACCAATATGGTTATCGCAAAGATGACGATAGAGAGCCTTTAATTGAGCGAATGTTTCGTATTAGTATATATTTCAGGATGGTCAACATTACACAAACACAATCGCTGAGGAAATAAGCAAAACGCACCTCAGGGTCGGGGAAGACTTGGGCACAAACCGGCTCTTGCCATTGACATGGGAAAACCTCAGGAGTAGATGGGTAGTTGTTGGAGACATCGACGGGAATAAGATTGACCATGATGTTAGATGAATGAGGTGACATGAACTACGTTGCAAACGTGACGAGAGATTAGAGAAACAGGAAGTGCTAGACACTGCAATAATTCCTGGGAGGAGAAGAGAAAGAATAAATGGTAGAGAACAAATAATCAAGCCAATACTAAACAAACGTCAAGGATGAAAGGATATTACAATGGTAATGTAATGTAAGAATTTTCTATTTCATGAATGGATGGATGAATTACTTTCTCTATGTAAACAGTCAAGTGTTGGTGTTCCGTTGAGCTTGCTGCTTGCTTGTCTTTTTCAGTCACATCCAAAATTAAGCTCAAAGTAAATGGCCAGCCGAAAATATATCACCTCATCAGAAGGGCTTGGCAAGTCTTGGCAGAACACCAGCACGGTTCACTCTGCACCAAAAAAAAATAAAATATGTAAAATGAATAATTATGCATATATAAATACATAACCAAATGGTGCACGAGTTCCTGTACAAATAATTGCATACTTTACAAGCACATAAATACATACTCAAAAAAATTGAGGGGAAGTTACGGACAACAGGAGGCTGAGTAGAGCCTGATATGAAGCAGCTCATCGCAACTGATTCGAGCACCCCTGAGCAATTGTTTGTTCTAGATACTAATTACTGGTTTTCATATCTTCTTTTTTTTGTGCTAATTGGGTTTTTTGTTTTTTATAGAAAAGTGCAGATTGTTTTGACATTGCGCACTGAAGTGTATGTCAACTAGTAATCCGAAGACAGCGTGGGGCCTATGTATAACAATTAAATGTGGAGTTAAAATTTTTGATGCAATCGGTTCACAATATCCGAAGACAGCGTGGGGCCTATGTATAACAATTAAATGTGGAGTTAAAATTTTTGATGCAATCGGTTCACAATCATTCCAGGCAGGGGTTGTTCTTGAGAGAGACATAAGCAACAGAAAGATCTGACAATTATCTGCTCCCAGAAATCAATTACAAGACTTTTCATGCTGACCTGATTTTTACCCTATGCTATACTTTCCATCAAAAATTTTCTTGCAATGGTTAAACATTTGACACAACAACAATCATAGCCTATTTCATGATAGTCATTATCAAGCTCCATAGACCTCTCTCTATTCATAAATCTAATAAAAAAATGAAACAACTCACTGAGAAATTGTGAAGTGTTTATTGTAAATAGAATTATATCATGATATTTCACCAGACAATTGATGAATCATTTTCTTCATTGATAAAATAATAATTAAATGTCATGTGACTCTCTTCCTTTGATCTAATGATGAAGATAAAGAATAAAAGTTATTTCAAATTTCAATGTCAATGATTAATTTTAAGGAATGATAATAATCTTACCCATTTACATTGAAATGGTTGGATAAAAATTTAACAAAAAATTTATTGAAATAAATTTTTGATTGTGGGTCCTAAGTTAACAATAAATTCTAATTTTTATTTGAAACAAAAATAATTAAGAAAGAAAAAAAATGATTGTGGGTCCTAAGTTAACAATAAATTCTAATTTTTATTTGAAACAAAAATAATTAAGAAAGAAAAAAAAGAATTTTTCATTGAAGATTGTTGAGTTAATCATCTGATCTCAGTAACAAGAATCACTGTGATTTAATATGGATGAGAAGTCTCATGTTTATCTAATCTTCCATTTGAAATAGATTCAATTATTCATTGAGAATTCATAATAAGATTGGTGATGGTCTCTGAGATAATCATATTTTGTTACTTCTGCAGAGAGGACTTCAAACAGTTTTGACTCAAGATTGACTTTAGTACGCGCGTACTTGTGGTGAGTACAAGTACTCGCGTCTTTTCTTTCCCAAACTGCATACTTGTACTCGTACTTGTACTTGTCATGGCAAGTACGCGCGTATATCTAACAAGTACTTGCGAGTACTTGCATTTTAAACTTTACATCATCATATTTTTCATTTCATTTTTCACTAATACAACAATGGACCATTACGTTACGTTATTTTACTTTGGCCAATTTCAATGACGTAACAACAAAGCATTATCAGATAACACTATGCCAAAAGTTTGATTCCCCCGCACCAGAACCTTGATCCTTGCTTGGTGATACAGATGATGGTGCAGCTGAAGTTGAACTTTGGTGGCGGTGTTTTTGTTTTTTGTGAGTGGGAGGTGAGGATGGTGTAGCTGATGGTGATCCGTGTGATGGTTGGTGGGGTTTTTTTTTGCCTTAGCCATTGAGAAGAGTGATGAAAGAGGCTGATGGGGTTCAAGGGTTTTTGAAGAGACTGATTGGGACTTG
>JNCO01009932.1:0-10413 GCA_000785685.1 Uromyces viciae-fabae
TAAAAGGCAATTAAATAAAATAAAATTATAATTATAAAAGTATAAAAAAGTATCATTAATCAAAAACAAATGCCAAAAAAACTAAAATATCATCCAAATAAGATTTATATTATCATTTAAAATTTTATTATTAAAACAGCTGAAAACTGAAAGAAGAATACTTATTTAAAATTTTTATTATTGTTATTATGTTTATTCAAAATTATTTTTATTATTTAAATTAAAGTAATTTCTAAAATAGGAGTGAAATTTCATTTTATTGAAATTAATAATAAATTAGATTGATTGCTAAAAATTGTAAAATAAATTCATGTAGTCAAATGATTGAAAACAAACTTTAGTTTCCAAAATTCAACAGACTCTTTATCCTGGTATCCTACTGGATGAAGATGGTGTCTCATATATTATTTTCATTATTTTCATTGTTTATAAGTATGACCTTCTTTTTTTTTCTTCAGTAATCCTATTTTTGTCTGCTACACTCTTGGTTAACGCTAACATGTGGCATAGCTTATAACAAGCTAGGCTACATGATAGCATAGTGGGTACTATTGCTACGCTACATGTTAGCGTAGCTTTTTGACTCGCTACCATCCTGCTGCAGGGAAATATGAGTAGTGTTAGCTGGTTTTATTATGGCTCAGCTAACGCTACGCTAACACTACAAAAAAAAAATCCATTTTTTTGTAGCGTTAGTGTTTAAAATAATGCG
This sequence comes from Uromyces viciae-fabae, assembly GCA_000785685.1. Lineage (NCBI taxonomy): Eukaryota > Fungi > Basidiomycota > Pucciniomycetes > Pucciniales > Pucciniaceae > Uromyces > Uromyces viciae-fabae. The sequence continues at coordinate 713 of JNCO01009932.1, forward strand.
CCAACTGCAACTTCTGGTTAGCATAGCGCAAAGTGCTAACACTACGCTAAACTAATGCTAACTGTAGCGTAGCTGAAACACCCTTGGCAGAATGAATGAAAAAATAACAATTAACAAATAATAAAAATAACATGAACACATAATAGTACTGTTGATATTATAAAATTGCCATAATAATCTAAGAATTACAAAGCAAGAAAACAAACATGAAAAAACACAAATGAGAGTGTGAATTGAGGCTTATGGAAGCTTTGAAAGCACACAAGGTATGAGAGAAACTCGGCATGGAACTTAGCATGGAGATGTTGCAATAATAAAGACATTCTCAATTATTATTTTTTTACAATCATTCTTATTGTTATTTTTGGATTCATTCTTATTTCCTCTTTGTTTTTTTATCAAATTTGATATCATATATTTCAATTGTGCACAAAATTTTTTGGAACAAGTATATCACACATGGTGAAAAAAAAATTAATGGTGAAAAGAACAAGAAAACAATGTAATAGAAAACATGAATTTCAAGTTAATTCACCCATAATCTTATCAAAAAAAAACATCTATATTTCACCCAAAAGCTATTTTAACCAATAGTTAAATCTCTGTTGTGCTTGTTTCTCTTTGGCCATCCATTCTTTCACCATTTTTATCTTGTTTTTGTCAAATTTTACACAACTAAAAGTGTATATTTTATTTCATATCAGTTTTTTCTCTCTTTCTTTTTAATTTTTAATACAATAAAAATTTTCTTTTTATAAAAGAAAAAATAGTTTTACCTAAAAGGTGAAATTTAAATGAATGGATAAAATGATAATTTTATAATTGATTAAGATAATTAATTTTATAATGTAATAGAGATTATTATAAAATAATCCTTTTATTTTAATAATGAATAAGAATTTTAAGTAATGATTATATTCTTAATTTAAATGATGAAAATAATTTTTAGATAAAATAAAATGATAAACGAGTTTTTCTTTTTTAAATTTTTAAAATAAAAATTGATCGCATAAGTAATCTTGATGAATCAAGATTACTTATTGTCATTCATCAAAGTTAAAATGATCATAGAAATGATCAAAAAGAATCAAGACAAATAATTACAATCATGAGGTAATTTTGAAGATTCTAAAAAAAGAAAGAGGCAAATCATGATGATGTCATGATTCAATTTCGTCAGTTTTAATTTTAAATGAATTATTAATAATTATATATTTTTATTTTAATTTTAATAATTAATAATATATATATTATTATTATTTTTATTTTAATTTTTATTTATTTTAATTTTTTAATTTTCAAATAAAATATTTTAATAATTAAATTTTTCTTACATCAAAATTTAATTCTTTGTTTTAATTCTCTCTTGATTATTTTATTGTTATTTTTATTGTCTGTTACTTTTTAAGAGGCAAATATTTTATAATGAATTTTAATTAATTGTTTTCATTAATTTTATTTTAAGTTTTTAAATAAAAATTTAATTAGAAAAATCTGCTTCCTTCTATCAAGTAGCTCAATTTTTCTCTTGCCTTTGTTTTTCAATTCTTTTTCTTCACATTAATGCTTCTTTTAGTCTCTTGCTCTATGCATGTAAATTTTTCTTTTTCCCAAACCAATTGCTCGTCCATTTGGTTTTCTAAAAAATAAAATTTCTGTTCAAGTTATAATTCAGAAGCGTTTCCCAAAGTCATCTTTCCTTTTGTATCATTTTCCACTGAAGATGACTGCCCACAAACAAACCCTACCTGATTGGGGAGCGCATTTGGTGTGGTTTCCTTTGATGGACATGTTGGTTTGGATTTCCTTATTTTTTTTGAGGGGCGGTGTGGTTCTCCCAACCCATTCCAAGTCTTCAATCAACCAGGAACCTATTTAAGGATCCATCAGGGGTCAAATTGGATAGCAGATTTGGATTCTACACTCAAAATTTTTGCTAGGCCCGCAGCAAATACATTAGGCTGAACCCTCTAGTTGCCAAGATATGGGAGTTTCAAGTATGTTAAAACCTCTGTGTGAAAAGACAGGAATGTGAAATGGGTGTTTCATGTGACATGTATACTTGCAAGATATTTTCTGTGATACTTCTGTGCTTTACCTGTGATTTCTCTAAATAGTTGTACTACTCAGATGGGGACCCTTCCCCACATTTATTTCCAGAAAAGGGTCTTTGTCCCCAAACTAATTTCTATAGTCACAGGGTCTCAGATCACATGCATGAGCTTGTGAAAAGATCACAAGTCATATGCATGAGTCTCTGAAACAGTTTTGCAGGGACAATTGTCTTTCCCTGGAGCTAAAATCCCTCACATTTTACTTTAAAAGAAGCTCTCTCCTCCCTCAACCAGTTTTCCCCATCTCCCATCACCCACTTGCACCCTACCATTCATCCAGGGAACAATACTCCTCCCAATTATCACTCCCCTTATAAACCCTCAACACTCATCCATTAGCTGTAATACTACCTTGGAATACAACCCTTACAAAGTTGATCCAGCCTGATTGAGACACTACTATCAGTAGCCTCAACAATTTTTTGCCAGCAAAAAAAAATTAATTTGTCAACTCACCATGAAACAATGGGCTCTTGCACTGCCCGGTGACAGGAAGAGTAGGTGGAATTTGGTTTGGAACTTGAGATGGACTTACTGTCAAACTTGAGTTGGAACTTGGGTAAGAACCTTGGAGCAAACTCAGAATATTTTCAATACAATCTTATTTAAATGGAAAATCCAATTCAAATATTTTACATAATTGGAATTTTTTTAATCCATATTACATATTTTATGTAACAACATTTCCATAATTTTATCAACTTTTTTTTTTCTGAATAAAAATATTATTTTGTCTCTGAGTCATATATCAAATAAAGAAATGAAAATATTTTAAAGCTATGGAATTTTGAACTCTTTTTGAAACAAATACCTATTTTTTAAATTCCATGTTGCAAAATTATTTTCTCTTCATTTTCCTCAAACTTTCACAATTTTAATTTTGAATTTTTCAAAAAAGCAGTTTGACAATGTTGATTGGATTTTTTTTTCACTTATTGCAAAAATTGGAATGAGAAAACACATTTGTGACACAAACAGGTTTCTGATTCTCTTATATCTCAAACACACACAAATATATAATGTCTTTTCTGAGCTGTAATTCTTTTCAGGACTCAATCAAAGTATTCTGAACACTCCTATTTTGGAAATGATTTTAATTTTATTTTTTCATCATTATTAGTTTTCTTAGTGACGTATTGAGGCTTTATGTCACAATGATTATATTGATTTCCATTTTTCAAATTAATTTTTTGAGATTTCTGTCACAAGAAAACAAAACTTTGATTAATTTATCAATGATTTTTATTATCAAAATGATTTGCAATTTAATTGAAATTCAAGGCTCTTTATTAAGAAAAAACATTTATTAATCAAGCCAAGAAGGTTTTTATAATCAATTTTATCAAGTTTCAAAAAACACAAGGTCATGATTTTAAAAAATGGTTGTCTACTTCAAGTGGTTTTTTCAACTTGATTTATTTTTTTCTCCCCTTTTTGAGTTGGATATTTACTGTCCAGTTGATTTCATCTACTTTTCTATTCAATGTTCTATATAACATAACCAAACAATTCAAAAGATAGAAAAACAATTCAAAAGATAGAAAAACATATCAAATGCAAAAATTTATGAAGAAATGTAATTTTGAATCACATGAGGCTACTGCCATAGGAACTTAATTTCTATGCATTTAATTTTTCATAGTATCAGCTTAGCTGTATCAAAGTGAGCTTTGATATCAGTGAGAATTCTTTGGAGCTTGCTTGCGTGGGCCTGAAAATATATGCCATTGGGTCTCATTCACTTTTCTTAAGCTTGAGATCAAATCCAAACTTGGAATTTAATTCAAAAAAGGGGGGCGCAAAAACCACGATAGTCTATCGTATAAGTATTGTATACGATACCGTGGCCCCCCCAAATTGTCGTATACAACAACGCGGGTCCTGAAAATGATATCTTATATGATACTTTACACTATTGTATACAATATTCCCGCCCCCACCGTTGTCGTATACAATACTTTCCTCTAGAAAGTATTGTATACCGTCAGAAACTGGGGCAAAAATGGCAGAAACCCTGTATACAATAGAATTTATATCGTATACGGTAGTTTCTACCTCAGACTATTGTACACAATAGTCCCCCCCGGTAGACTATTGTATACAATAGTTTTTGCGAGGGTAACTATCGTGTACGATAGTCCCCCCCGGTTAACTATTGTATACAATAGTTTAGGCCCAAAGAAGAAAAAAAAAAAGACAAAAACACAACAAGAAGGATATAAAGAAAACAGTAAGGAAAAACCAAACAAACCAAAAAAAAAAAAACACAAAACAAATAGAACAGAAGTAAAGAAACAAAACAAAACAAAACAAAAACAAAGAAAAAGAACATAACAAAACAAAACAAAAACAAAAAAATAAAAAATAAAAGAAGGAAAAACAAAAAAAAAATTATGAAAAGAAAGAAAGGAAACAAAAAAACAAAAGAAAAAGAACAAAACAAAACAAAACAAAACAAAACAAAACAAAACAAAACAAAACAAAACAAAACAAAACAAAACAAAACAAAACAAAACAAAACAAAACAAAACAAAACAAAACAAAACAAAACAAAAACAAAAACAAAAAAAAGAAAAACAAAACAAAAAATAATGAAAAGAAAAAAATAAAAAAAAAGGAAAATAACATAAAAAAAAAAATAAATAAATAAAAGAATAAGAATAACAAAAAAAAAAACGAAGTAACACAAAAAAAGAAAATAAGAAAAAGCAACAAAAAAAAAATATAATAAAAAAATAACAAAAAAAAAACCAAATAAAAATATAATAACTAGAAAAATAAAAACAACAATAATAGCAAAACAAAAAGAAAAACATAACAAAAAATAAAAGAAATTAAAAAAAATAAGACAGCAACAAAAATAGCAAACAATAACTTAATGTAATAAAATAAATAAACATTTTAAAACACTTATAAGCTCTCAGTCAACTCACTCAACTCATATTTCAAAAGACTTATACTCAACAATGGCACTCACAAATTTAAAAGGTAAAAATATATGAAATTATTAATTGAAATTAAAAATTAAAAGAGCTAAAAGACCACTAAGATATTGAGATGAGATTCTATATTAAATAATAAAAAAAGAGAAGGAAACAAGAGAGAAAGAAATCTATATTAAAAAAAAAGGAAAAGAGAAAGAAATCTATTTTTTATTTTTATTATACAAAGAGAGACCCTCTTGGACATGATCTTTCCAAAGAGGAACATATTTACTGAGAGATTTAGGGAGCTTTACAAGTGGAGGGATAGGAAAAGGACCACATTTTGGAATAACAAGAACTCAATGATTAGAGTTGACAAACAAAAGATGAAAAAAAGATTTAGAGGGATCTGGAGCACAAGTAAAAGGTAAATAAGTATTACAACCACTTAAAGCAAAGAAACAAATTGCTGTCTGATATGTTTCAGCAAATATCTGACCCATATCAAGCTTAGACAGCCAATGGCTCTTTTCAATGAGATCACCACCTGGTTGAAGATTGTTTTTAATTCGTTCAAAGTCTTTTGCTGAACCAAGGATTTTAAGGAAACTGGACCTTTCTTTCGCAAGACATTCCACCATACTGTCTCTTATCTGATCAAAAAGATCTTGATCACCAAATGTTGCCTGAGGAATGCACCAAAATCCACAGTTTCCATCACCTTCTGGGTCAAAAATTGACTCAACCAAATCCTGAAGAGGTCGAGGGATTTGGCTAATATAAACCTGTAAAAAGAAAAAATCAACAAACAATATTAAACCCACCACAACATAAAAAAGAAACTCACTTGTAACAAATTGTTAACTGGAGGTGCCTCAACCAAAGGTAACTCATCCTGTTCTTCAGAGGATGAAGAAATTTCACCAGTTTTGTTTCCTGAGTATTCCTGCTCTGATGATTCCGAATCTTCCAAACTGGAACTTTCAACCTGTCAATCCAACAATAAATATCAATAAGTATCAGCATTAATCAACATCAATCAATCAAAATAAAATAGCAATCAGCTCACTTGAAGTCTTTTACTTCCTTCAGATCCTTTTTGATCTCCTTTTCAAATCTTTCAAATTTGCTCAGTTCCCGTTGGGAGCTGGGGGGCCTTCCTCTAATTTTTTGTTGCTACTGAAGGCTCCAAACAAGGGGTGTTTGGACGCTTCAAAATATCTTGCACAAACTGTCCATTTAGTTGTACCTGAACATCTTGAGGTAAGGTGGCCAGAATTGTTTCCAGCTGCAAATAAGCCTGTGTTAGAGTCAAAGTGCCACATGGGGTCTTTCAAAAAAAAAGAAAAGTGCCAAAAAATAAATCAAAGTGAGCATCAATCCCCCAAAGTCAGACAAAAATAACAAAGCCAAAAAATAACAAGTTTAAAAACAAGTTATAAAAAAGAACAATCCAACAACAAAAGAGTTGAAAAACAAAAAACAAGTTTAAAAAACAAGTTATCAAAAAGAACAATCCAACAAAAACAAACAAGTTTAAAACAAACAGTTATAAAAAATAATGTGAACAATCCAACAACAAACAAGTTTTAAAAAACAAGGCATAAAAAATAATGTGAACAATCCAACAACAAACAAGTTAAAAAAATAAGTTATAAAAATGTGAACAATCAAACAACAAATAAGTTTAAAAAAACAAGTTATAAAAAATAATGTGAAAAATCCAACAACAAACAAGTTATAAAATAAAATGTGAACAATCCAATAACAAAAAAGTTTAAAAAAACAAGCTAACAAACAAGTTTAAAAAAAAAGTTATAAAAATGTGAACAATCCAACAACAAACAAGTTTAAAAAAACAAGTTAACAAACAAGTTTAAAAAAACAAGTTGTAAAAACGTGAACAATCCAACAACGAACAAGTAATAAAAATGTGAACAATCCAACAACAAACAAGTGTAAAAACGAAAAATTCAACAAAAAATAACAATCCAACAAGAACAAAAAAAAACCAAACAGAACCAATATTAATGAAAACCAGACTTACGTTGGGTTCTGGGTCATACTCCAACCTCCAATCAGGATGGAAATCTTCATCTACTAAATGTCCTCGTCCAGCTAGAATTCCATCAATCTTATGAGAGAATGGCACTCCCCCCCCCCCCCCCCCTGTGCTTTTTGAAACCTTTCAAATTGCTCCTTGCATTGGCGCGAACCTGCTATAGACAATTTAAATGATAATAACCTCATTGCCTCTGGAAAATCATTTAAACACTTAATTCTGTCATCATCTAGCAATGCTTGCACCAAATGAATTTGCTCTCCGATTGGTTTATTCATTCCGAGCCACATGTCAACCACATCAGCATTGGACTTTTGATAAAGATATTTCTTCAACAGGTTGTGAGCACCCTCAACTCGTTGGGTCAATTGGTTACCAAAATGTGCCACCCTGCCACACCAAGCTTGCATGAATTTCTTTTTGACAGGAAGGATGTTACGCTCTAAGTATTCCATCACCCCTTCCCTATCTTCCAAAACTATGCTTAAAGCCTCCAAACAAATATTGTACTCTTCAACTGTAGGAGCCCATGCAACCTTCTTCCATGCATCTAAGAATTGGGACCACCCTTCTTCTGAAGAAGAAGAAAATAATTTCCTACATTCCGCCACAATATTCTGTTCGATGTGCCATATGCACAAGTGATGGGTCGAATTTGGGAAGACCTTCTTGATTGCCTTTGCAAGCGCTCTTTCTCGGTTGGTAACAAAAACATCAGGGAACCTCTCTTCATTCCACACAAGTCTAGAGAGACAAGACATTGCCCACACATAGTAGCTATCAACTTCCCTCAAGAGCAGGGCAATTCCAACCGTGAAAGATTTAGATGACAAACTGATGCCCACAATTTGGAAGAGAGGCAAGGAGTATCAATTGGTCTTGTAAGTGGAATCCAGTATCGCACCATGATGGAAGCGACAAGCCAATTTAACGGATTCGGGGTTTGCCATGAACAGGGCATCCATCGTGTTATCATCTTTATATTTTGCTTCATAAATCCAGCCGGATTCTGTTAAAAGTCTGAACAGAATCTCAATAACACTAGAGCCAGATCGCTCTTCTTTTTTGACGGATGATTTCCCATTCCAAATATCCCTATAAGTTTTCAAGCACTCCTTCCCCGTTAAACTAGCAATGTTGCTTTTCAGCTGACTCCCAGACAAATGTTCCCCAATACTTGACTTCAAATATTCCTTCTCTACTTCACTCGGTCAACAATGGACAGGATGGGACAAAGGGTTGGTCGAAGGTGGGTGGTTGTGGAGCTGTGTTCCCTTTTCGACATTGTATTTGACTTCCCAAAAGTCATTACTGACCTTTTTGCTACAGTATAATTCAAAGGGACACCCACACTTCCTAGTTGATGTCACTCTCTTTTGGGCTTCCTCCCGGACATCGTTCTCACTCCACCAATCACAGGCTAAATTCATGTGATAATTATTCGAATTAGCCTTAACAATGCCGTATCCATGCAAATAGGCCCATTTTTGGCAAAACGAGAAAGCAAACAATTTGTCTTTAAATCTATATGTGGGTGGGGGAGCAAGGGGCTCTACAATAAAAATGAAAACAATCCAACATTAGAGTCATCACTTATTGGCAAACAAAAGATCAAAAAATATGCACCTCCAACTGTATAATCCAAAAAAAAGATCAAAAAATATCCACCTCCAACTGTATAATCAACAGTATTGATGTCTTCCAGAATTGGAACCAGATTACCTGTTTCTTCTTCCTTCAACTATCAAAAAAATTGATTAATCAAAAAATGGGTCCCATAAAAATAATGGATTCTGTATTAATAACTTACAATGTGATCTTTAGAAGACCCTTTTATGTCACCAGAATTTTTTTCCATATTTTTAAGTAAGTGTTTGAACATTTTTTTCTTAAGAAAAAACCCACAAATAGAATTGCATCAGCCCTTCAAAATCTCAGCCCAAACTTCAACATAAACCTTTACTAACCAGTGGTAAGTTTTGGAAATGTGAGAGTGGGTACGCAATGTGTGGTTCAACTATTTTTTCCCCACAAGGTAGGCAAGGGGTGCCAATTTAGGCAGTGTGGATCAATGCTTGATCCACCCACTGCAATTTTTTTGGCTTTTTTTTTGGCACGGCCCCGTTCGGGGGCTTGAAACCCCCGCACGATACCTTTTGGGGGCTAAAACTATTGTATACAATATTCTAAGGGTGCCAAAATGTTGTATACAATATTTTGACTATTGTATACGATACTGGGGAACCTAAAGCTATCGTATACAATAGCCGTGGACCCCGGAATGTTGTATACGATAATTTTGCGCCCCCTGGGAAGTTTCACAGACCGTATACAACAAAAAAGGCGCCCCCGTTTTTGTATACAGTCATTTATGGGGGCCCACGGTATCGTGGTTTTAGCGCCCCCCTTAAAAAAACTTAAATGTGAAAAATATATTTACAATTCTTTTTTTGGAAAATACCACAATGTAGATTAATTTTCTGAAATTTTTTGAGGTGTTCTTATATTTCTTTCTCCCTTTTTTGATCTGTTGAAATAATGAATAAAAAATATAGTATTAATTTTTTTATGGATTTTATTTTTCTGTGTTTTGATTTTAAT
>JNCO01009933.1:0-10412 GCA_000785685.1 Uromyces viciae-fabae
AACTAAGCTACCATAAGTTACTAAAAGTAGCAGTTTTGATCTGCTTTTAGGTAAAACAAAATTTCATTTGTTATATTTTTAGCTCTCGTTGTTTTCTTAAATGTGCATATTATCATTGTAACTAAAGTAATATAATCTTTTCGTTGCTCAAAAACTTTTAAAAATGAGTGATTGGGTGCGGTTGCTCAGGAAGATCTATAATGTTCAAAAAAGATTATGACAAAATAATCATAAGTGTAAGTGTGTTTTATAACAGCGAAAAAGACGCTGAGGCTGACCCGGAAAGTCAAAACACCCTCATGACTTCTGGAGCTCCGGGAGTAAGTAGGAAATAATAAAATGGATTGCAATGTAATGTAAAATAGAATGAAAAGAAAACAAGTCCAACGATGTTACTACTCACAACAAGTCTTTCATAAAAGATTTACAGAAAAACAATCTAGGATCACCCTGCAGAATGTTTGGCAAGTGCGTGCTAACGCGCCCGCCTTGGTGGCGGCGACAACCCTATAAGGAACGCACATGAAGTCCGCGGTATCCCAGGTGAATAAGTACATTCAAAGAAGAAATACCCAAGTATGATCTTCTTTCATTGCCTTAAGAATCTGATTCCCGTGGTTGGGAAAGGTTACCAAGTGACATAAACCTATAAAATCTTTCATTGCCTTAAGAATCTGATTCCCGTGGTTGGGAAAGGTTACCAAGTGACATAAACCTATAAAAAACTGTGCTAGTGATTAGTGTGACGACTGGGAATTATTTGCGCTCAGGTTGCATGAGTTGCGGAGTCCGGACGCTTCCGACCGATGTTTCGCCAGCGATGCAACCAACTAAGTATTCCGAACAAAGAAAAGAAAAAGAGATTTAAGGCACGTTGTCAGAATTTTGATTAGATGGATGTTGTCCTTCGGGCGGCTGCGACTGAACCTAACAACTCTTCGAGCACCCCGCATAGCAATCGAGCCCTCTGCGCCTGGGCGATTCTTAATTGAACGCGAATATTGCAAACGCATCGTGTTTGTTTACGATTAGTTATCATGAGCCACTGAACTTGCCGTCGATTTTCGTCAGAGCTCCATGCCGTATTTTTTGATTATCTTTATTTACAATTGCGTCTTCTTTTTATTTACATTGATCTCGTCCAGGCCTGAATTCATCCTCTGAGAATCCAAAGCTATTACCTATCGAGTTTGAATATGGCCTTGAGGGACTTGTTTTTTTTTCTATTATTGAATTTCGAAATCGCGCAAGCTGCAAGCCTAAGGTTCGAAGCGTCGAGGTATTTTACAAACAGATCTGGTCCATAGGGCCCACATCTTGTGGTTGCTTAAAAAACTGAGAAGGAAATTCAATTTCATTTTTAGTCTGACTGTACGTGATTTAGGACTCGAGCGCTTTAAGATACCGAATGTTGATGGATGCCCGGTTGAAATCTGTGTAACTCTATGTCAGTTTATCAACTCTTTTAAACGCGTCAATCTCTTTTAGCATAGCCCTTAACATACATTGTTTTGCATTGTCAAGTCGAACGAGTGCCTTCAACTTTGGCGACAGGTGCCGACCCATGCGCCGCGCAAGATTTGGCCGATGAAATAATCAACTCAGCTAAGGTCAGAATATTTCTTTTTAGATTTAAAAGCTCTATGAAACCGAATTGAGGATCGATCTTAAACATCATGATGACCAATTAAAATCATAGGCAGATACGAATATCAAGACAAACACATATGTGCAGCTGATTGCAGTAGCGAATGCATTAAGCGATGTGAGTGAAGAGCCTATCATTTAGTTTCAATAACTTGAATATTGTTGAGGTTGAAAATGCAATTGAATTTTGCCTTCGAGCAACAAGGCTGGTCAGGGTATTCTTCCAAAGGTGCAAAATAATGGACGAAGAATGCCGCACTGCTCAAAGCCTCCCATCAATCCGGAAATCCGAAACCATTTTGTTAAGCGGGATGTAGCTAACCCGCCGAACATAACTCTCAACCCACCGAGTGTAACTCTCAACCCGCCCAGCATGACTACAAATCCGCAGAGTGACGTTCAGATGGCAGGACCATCTTCGACAGATAACGATCTCAAGGTAGAAAATCCGCAGAGTGACAGTCAGATGGCAGCCACTGGGCCACCTTCGGCCGATATTAATCTAACGGTAGAAAGCGGGACATTCACCCAAAACGGAACAGCTTCAATAACAGATTCAGGAATCGCACAAGGAGTGAGCGTCCAGGCAAATGGAACATTAAATTCCATGTCAAATGATGAACTGAAATCTTTGCCAGGCCAAGAATCCAATCCCGTCATTATTCATGATGAAAAAGATACCATAAGGTTAGATATCATTGGAGCTACGACTGGATCAGATAGTAATGCTACAAATCCAATGACGCTAAACAATACAACCCTGACGGCAAATGTAGCAGACATTGTGAGCAATGCAACGGTGCCGGCTGGAACGGACAGTGCAGCACAGGCAGGTAGCATAGCCACCTCAACTGTAGTCGAAAAACAAAACAAGACCGAGTCGAATCCCAACCAAGTCGCTCTCTCGGTACCTAATGCACAGACAAACGTGGTAATCACAGTTCTCAATAATCCGGCTGTACCGGCTCCAGAAGCAAAACTCAACACCGGGGGGGTGGACGTTACTGCAGTAACCATAGCGACACCAGCTACTCAAAACTCTTCGGGTGTCGATGTTGAGACCGCCCAAAGAAACAAAACGGAATTGCCGAACAACACAGATAACGTGCAATCCAGTAATCCGGAGCTCATTGCAACGGCTACCACCGACCAAGAACTTGATGACACTGAAGAAGATGACTCAATCGATGATTCACTGAATGGCCCGGATGATAACAAGAAGGGCGTCGAAAACGATGAAAAAGTTCAATCCCAGGAGGTCTTGCAAAATAAAAATCCGGAAGGTAATCCAGAAAAAGATGGTCTATCACAAAATAATCCAAAGACTAATCCAGAAGTTGATCCAACAAAGAATGTCGACCCCCAAACTCAAGACAAAAAGCCGTCTCGAGGCAAAAAGCTTAAGAAAAAACAGAAGAAAAAGGCAGGAAAAGGAAAATCACTTTTGAAGCTCAACAAAAGTTCTTGAGAAAAATCCGACGAGCAACATGATGCAAAAAATTTATATAACCCCAAACGTCGTATCAAATCAAAATATTGCTAGGATCCTTAACCACGGTGGATACCAAAAAAATTCTCTCAATGAGAAGGTAAATCTCAACATGGTCATAGAAATATAATTGTATATCTTCAAGCTTCTGTGAGGCTTTGGTATTATTCTAACCTCAAAAGAGCTGGATTTCTTTTCCCTTTTCTATTTCTTCATGCATTTTCTTTGCAGTGATGCAGTCTCACCAAAACTTGTATGTAAGACATATATATATATATGAATAGAATGATCTAAATGACATGAGATAAACTGTAATTCAAACTGTTTAACCCTAGCACTAAAATAGAAAAAATGATATGAATAACTCTTTGACCTGTAAGAATTAGTGCGGGAAGAGTGCTTTATTCCAACAAAATGAATAGTAGCAGAAGAAATTTGAAATGTGAATAGATAAAATCTCAATTGGACAGCCAGAGGAACAGATCATACCAATGCAGCCTCCAATCAAGGTGCAAACAATGATTTTGCCACAAACCCGTCTGACAATTCGGTCTCCCCAAATCCGACTTCTGAAAATCTTCCCACTCCCAACACATAAAAAAAAATCCACAATACATCAACACATGCTATAAACATATTTTGCAATTTTTTTATTTTTTTTTATCTCTCACAACCAATATACATATTTTCCAAAGTCATGTTTTTTTTTATCTCCGTCTAATAATTTCTTTTTCTCAAAACATGCATATTTTCAAAATTTTTAATTAACTAATTGTCTCGCTCAAGGGCAGGATAACTAATACAATCCATAATCGACTAGTGACTTGCATTAAGGTAGTCAAGACTCCTGATCTGACCAACTTGAACAAGGAATGTAGTATTTCTAATGCCGCACAGGATTGAATGAGCTTGATTGAATTGCCGATTTTGTAATCGATCTGCCCAGCTCTCGATCTAACGACGAGAGATGTGACACGTAAAATTAGACCGTTTTTTGGTTGATGTATGCTTTATATATTTTTGAGGAAATCAATGAGAGCCAACGTTGAATCAGCAAAAAATAGCTCGAAAACTACTCTTTCGAGTACCCAAGCCCAAGCGAAGCAACTGAATAGATTATAAAATAGTAGATAGGTTTCCTTAGGTTTGACATGCTTGGACGCGACACTGGGGCAAAGTTAGAAGACACGGAGGAAGGCATCTTGTTACCAGATGAGGCGATATAACTCTTAAGAAAATGGGTGCCTATAAGTTTTTATTAGGTTTTTTTCAAGTTCAAGGGTGCTCGCTAACAAAGAAAGAGGAAAGGAGAAGTTTGACAAGCTGATTAGGAAAAATTCCAGGAGCAAAGTCAGTGTAGTAACTAACAAAAAAATTTATAGAAAATGTAGTAGAAGAAATGATTTTGAATTGGTTCCACAATCAGAAACAACAGTCGTAGTACCGACTAATTCGACTAGATTTTTGGATAGTTGAAAATAGCATCCAATGGAAATGGTGATACATTTGTCGATTGCCTTCTTTCCATAAGTTTTCGTAAACAGTACGTATCTGGTTGATCCCGACTGCCTCACATTGTACCTGATGAAGTCAAAGGATGATTTCCAAAACCATTGATCGAAATTCATGTCGGCCACCCGGAAGCGGTAGCTTGGGGCGAGCAAATGATCCTTGAATTGAGCGCATCCCCCACTCGGCTTCTTGTCTTGCTGAGACAAGTTGCCAATTGAATCATTGGAATCAGACAAATTCCTCCGGATCTCTTGGGACTAGATCACCAAGCTTGGGTGGGGCAACAATACATCCTCCAAGATGTGTGGCCTTTCTAGGAAATGAAGTATCGCTGATGATCCGATAACCCTGCTGATGATCCGATAACCCGGTGGTATATGATTTATGAGCTTGTTGTAAAGTCGTGCAGCTATGTTTGAGTCATGCCAAGAGCCAGGCGCATTGATGACAGCCGCTGATGATCCGATAACCCGGTGGTGTATGATTTATGAGCTTGTTGTAAAGTCGTGCAGCTATGTTTGAGTCATGCCAAGAGCCAGGCGCATTGATGACAGCATGGATTATCTTTCCATTGGGGGCAAATGTGAGCACATTACTACAGTAATGGTCACATTTCCACCCATTGTAATAGGCATTTTGAACACTACCCGGATAACAGAGAAATGAGAGGATCTGTCAGTCTAGGTTAAAAAAAAAAAAAAAAACGCACTTACTCATCCTCTTCTGGTACCAGGATGGGGAGATTGAGTCCATCAACAAATCCAAAACACTGTGTTAATAATGGATGCTTGGCTTGAATGAGATGTGTATAATATTGAATAGTGTCACGGTTGGGCCATGCTATCTGAACTTGCGGGTGTTCTTGAAGAATTTCAAGCAAGTGTTCAAGTCCATTGTTCAGGTATTGGGAACAGACTGCAGGAGTTATACCAAAGATTTGCTGAAGGCTGTGTTTGGGTGCAGTTGAGTTGAGCCAGTCATGAAGCACCAGTCCAAGGCATCCGACTCCATCAAGGGATCTTTGCCATGGTTGAGGTTCTCCACTTGGGTTAACATCTTGTCGGTGGACCACTTGACTCGTCCAGCGTGCATCAAATTTTCTTGCAAGATCATCAAATGTGGTTGTGTTTAATCCTAATGTTGTTATGAAGGCCCGATCACCATGTGCCCTGTACATATGCATCCACGCACTTTGATAACAAGGAGGGAGGTCAAATCGAGTGAGGTAGGTCCACATTTTTCGGAATGGCTTCCCTCCCAAAGTGGCCAATCCCACAATCAGCATAGCGGCATCATCATCTTCCTGCTCCAGTTGTTCCTTGCCTATGGTAATAAGCTTTACCAGAGCTGACTGTCTTTCAAAAATATCCTGGATGGAAGGGCAGGAGTTAGTTAGCTTGGGATGAGTTGTGGAAAAAAAAAAAACTTACATTTGGTTTCATCAGGTGAGCGGAAGTTTGATTGAAGATCTTGGAGGTGGGAGGTGAGGATTTGAAGTGGCTATTTCAGAAATGTCTAAATATGTAAATATGCTCACATGTTTGAGTCGACGGATGGGGTAATTTAGACGGGAGTTTTAGACAGGCTTAGTTTAGACAAAAAAAGAAATAGACAGGTTTAGAAACCGTCTAAATGCCAACGGGAAGACTTCCAATGACTAAAAAATAGTAAAGAATAAAAAACAGAAAGAAAAAGAATTGGATAGACAAAGAATAACAAACAGTGAGACTAAAAAAATCTCTAAGGTATACCTCTCACTATGATCAATCTAACATCACAAAACCATAGGGTTTTTAATTCTATGGACCTAATTCAAAACAATAACAAGTAATATAAGAAAAAAGAACTACTTAGAGATGAGAAAAATTGAACAGCAAGTTTATTTAGTCAGGGCTCTATTGGCTACAAGCTTTACTGAACCAAAATATCATCAAAATACTTGTAGACTATAAGGGTGGTAATTGGGCGGGTCTGGGCTGCCTGCGGGCTCACCCGCCTGTGTCCGGATCATCAATGGACAGGCCGGGATGGGCAAAAAAGCTCCTTTGCTCTGTCCAACCCAAACCCGTGCCCGGGTTTTGTCCGACATGGACAGTCCAGCGGCTGTCCATTAAGCCATTGGACAACTGGGCTGGTCTGGCGGCTCCCGGGTAGCCTGCCAGCGGCCCGCAGGCCAACATATATCAGTGATTTTTGTATTTTTTTTCATAATTACAAATCAATAGGAGTATTATGTCTTGTTTTATTTTTATGACATGTATCAGTAGCCAGTACCCTAAGTTATTACAAATAAATAAATAATAAATTTCATTAATTTTTATTTTTTTGATTAATTTTAATTTTTCATCTTTTTTTTTTTCATGCTTATCAGTAAAAAATTAAAAATCTTAAATTGTTAGCTTTCCTCAGTGAGTCAGTCCTGTTTTATTTTTGAATGCAATTTGCATGTATCCTGGTTAGATGAAAATTTAAAAAAACATTGAAATGCAATTATACTGTTGATAAATGAAAGGATATTTGTTTTTAATCTCTCCTAATCCAGTCTTGAGTGCACAAGAGGGCCTCCACACTGTCTTCATTCAGATGGCACCGGTAGTCATCGAGTACTTGCCCTCCGGTGGAGAACGTGGATTCGGAGGCCACTGACGCGGCAGGAGCCATCAGGATGACTTTGGCCACCTTTGAAAGGGTAGGGAACCAGGCCCTGTTGACCTTCCACCAGCCAAGTAGGCTGAATGCCTCATTGTCGGCCACAATGTTCCGCTCCTCAAGATAAAGATTGAGCTTGGCCCCAGGTGCATCACATTGAAAACCGTTGGGAGACCCATTGATATATTGAAGGAACTGCAAAGTGTCGTTGTTGACCTTCTTGTTGTCTGTTGCCACAATTTTGGCTGGAGAATTAGTGAGTGGACTTGAGAATAGAGAGTTAAGAGTTTCAAAATTGCTTCACGTACTGACCCAAGAAAGTATTTAATTCATGGGCTGTGTGAGTTTTGTCCAGGCTAAATTTGAGATAGAAAATCTTGAAGCAAGGGTTGAGGACAAGTCCAATAGCAGCAAATTTCCGCATTGGCTGCCAGTACTTGAGGAATTTGGTTTTCATTGGTTGGATTATTTGGGACAGGTGGCTGTTAGTGAGATTGGCAGATTCAAAAATGGCATGTTCAATTTTTTTCATCACTCTCAAAAGGTGATTAATCATCATGTATTGAGTACCACTCAATTGAAGGCTGGCTAGATTTGAGATTTTTTTTTTGTTAGTATCGGTCATGAGTATCAATAAATACCAGAGTTACCATTAAAAAAAAAGAGAGGGAACAAGATTGGAGATCTTAATGAAAAAGATTGAAAATCATAAAATTGAGTGGAACAACTGACCTTTGTAGAAAGGTTCCAAAAAGTCCCTCATAACTAACAGATCATCAAAGTCCTATGCAAAGGGGCAAACTTCAAATTTGTCATTGTCCATCTCAAGTTTCTGAAAGGCTAACTTAAGAGGAACCAACAATGTGATCATGAAGTAGGTGGCATTCCATCGTGTTGGGATGTCCTTGCTTGGGTGTTTCTTCTTAGGATCCAGATTGGAGCTTACTTGAGCACGTCCAAAACTTTCCATCCTGCTTGAAAATCTGTGGACATATTTAATGGAATCCTGTAGGCACTCAACAGCTTGTGTATTTTTTCAAAGACTGTCCTTGACCACTATATTGATGACGTGAGTGGTGCATCACACGTGGAGTTAAGAAGATGATGCAGCACAGGCTGAGGAGGAGGATTGATTGGTGATAAACCTTTGGACTAGGGGTAAAGCAATGTCGTTTGCACAGGAATTGTTGAGTGTGATGAATGCCACCATATGGAGTGCTTTCCACTCAAGAAGTACCTGACTGAGTCAATCTGCAATTACAAGGCCGATGTGTGGTGAGAGGAGTGGCCGGAAGCTTATTATTTGCTTCTTGAGTTCCCAATTTGCTGTAATGTACTGAGTGGTGATTACCATGTATCCCGTGAGATCACTTGAACTCCACATTTCAGTGGTTAGTGATATGTGGTCCACTTTGTCAAATTTTACCATCTCAACAGTTTTTAGTGTCTGGAATAGCTTGACACAATTGTTCCTCAATGTAATTCGGCCTGGTAGTGAAAAATTTGGCTGGGCAGTGTGTATGAAATCAATGAAACCCTCATGCTCCCAATTGAGAATGGATACTTGTGCTTGATGACCATTCTTGTGAGTCTTTCACAAGCTTTGTCCTGAGAGAAAATCCATACCCACTTGGAATGACCTGCGAAAGCAAGCTGGAATTGCTTTTGAGAACTGATCCCGCCAGTCTGGATGAAGCATTTATCAGAATGCCACCAGAGATGATTTGTGCCACATGCCAAAGATCC
Source organism: Uromyces viciae-fabae (assembly GCA_000785685.1). Lineage (NCBI taxonomy): Eukaryota > Fungi > Basidiomycota > Pucciniomycetes > Pucciniales > Pucciniaceae > Uromyces > Uromyces viciae-fabae. The sequence continues at coordinate 9,044 of JNCO01009933.1, forward strand.
AGAAATCTGAGTCTTTCAGTAATTCCAAACAGCTTTGGCACATTTTTTTCTTGATGTGTTTAAGAAAAAAATATAATAAATAAATAACAACAATAAAAAAGAGAAAGAAAAACAGAGCAGCATCAGTATTAATAATAATATTATAATTATTTATATAAGAGCAATCATAATTTAACAATTTGAAATGGTGATTTTGAGAATGAGAACACTTACCAGTGACCCGTTCAAAATCATCCCATACCTTTCTTGTGAGCTTGCACCTCTTGAATTTATCCCCATCGGCATCAACCTTTCCATAGCCGTCAGTATCCGCGGAGCTTTCAGAAAGTGGAGAGGTTTGCAAGATATTGGGAGGTGGAGTGGGGAGGCTGGATTGTGACATGTTAAATTAATTTTAAATCATAAAAAAAAAAAAAAGCAGAAATAAAGATTCAAGGAAGGAAATGAGGAAATATTAATAAATTAAAAAAAATTAAGATTCCAACTTGGGAGGACAAGGTGGGGGGAAGAGCCGCCCCCCGGGTGGCAGAAATTCCGCACGTGGCTGGCCGATGGGGGTTTGAGATTTCATGCACGTGACATTCCAGGGCCCACCGGAGCCCAACAGGCAGGCTGCGCCATCTGTGGTGGTGATGCACATTATTGGGCCAGGCAGGAATCAATGATTAGTTATAATCCACAGTCTGCACCTGGCCCAATTACCATCCTTAGTAAACTATGATTCAGACCTACTTGGATGTTTTAATTTAATTTTAATGTAAAATATTAATGTCAGGCTTGGATATGAAACAAAACAGTAATTTTAGCTCTTTGTACTATTCCTGCCCTGATAAGATGTTATATAATATATATTCTTATATTATATTTAATAAAAAATAAAGCTTATAGCTTTATTGGACACCTATAGTATTGTCTCTGCTACAGAATTTTGGATATACCTAGTTCTGAGTCTTATTGAGGTATGAGAATGTCACTATAGTGCACGTATAGTGACTGTAATGCTTCTATTTTAATTGATATGAATTATTAGGAAGGAGGCTTGAGCTGACTGGCTACTGTCAGAGGCCGTAGTCCTTCTTCTAATAATTTCTAAGAGATACTATGCTCTCAGATGGAGGGGGGAATGTCCTCAATTCTGGGAATAGGTCTCAGTGTTTTATAAATAGTGAAAGGTTAAGAGCTATGATCTAATGACACGAGCAATGACTTACTTTATTGTGTATTTATAATGTATTTGATATATTGTATGTATGTTGGTAATAATTGAGTGAGTAAAAATAGGAATTGGGGCGTGCCAAGGCCTCTATTTATATTCTCAAATTTATTACAAGGCGCTATGAGGGCGCAGTAAGTCCTCAGGAGTGTTTTC
>JNCO01009934.1:0-10411 GCA_000785685.1 Uromyces viciae-fabae
ACGCGAGTTGTACTAGTGAATAGTTGAGTGTTCTTAAGATGATACTCAAGAGAATAAGAAAGAGTGTCGACGAGACAAAAGAAAAAGAATAAAGGAAATAAAACAGAATAAAATAATTGAAGTAAGACTCTAAATATGGAGTGTTTGCACCCATAAGGATTCTATTATTCCAACAAAAGCTCCCCCCTGATATGGAGGGAAAATATTTGCGCATACATTGCGCAGCACATTTTATCAACCTTTTTGTCAAGGATGTTCTCAACATCTTCGCCTCCACAATCAACAAAATCCGTGATTGTGTCCGGTACACCAAGAGTACCTTTGCTTGTAAGCAATGATTTAAAGAGGCAATCAATCTCACCATCACACAACCAATTGCTTTACCTTCAGTGGACGTTCCAACCCAATGGAACTCCACCTACTTAATGCTTAGGTCTTCTTTGCCATATAAAGAGGCCTTTGTCAATCTTTCCATGTCCAACACAAATTTTCATCATTGCCCAACTGATGACAAGTGGGATTAGATTAAGACAATCCAAGATTTCTTGGCGGTTTTTGACTGGGGTGAGCTTATTTTTTTTCTTTCTTGCATTTTTCATTTTAATGTATGCATGAACCATCAAAAGATGAAAGCTGATGTATGTTTCATTTTATCAGCTACCAACAATCTTGGTGCAACCCAATCACCTACAGCACACATGGTTTACAAAATGATGAAGAAGATTGAAAAAGTACTTCTTGGCAGCAAAACCAGCTCTTCACCCGACATCAGAAAAAAGACTGAACCAATGAAAGTCAATTTCCAGAAGTATTGGAAGAACTCAAAGCATTTGGCAGCCATCTGCCTTGTTTTTGATCCCAGAGCAAGGTTTTCCCTAATTGAAGTCCTACTTTCCAATGGGATTCAATCAGACACAAATTAGATGGAACCTATTAACAAGGAAATCAACCAAATCAAAGAGAATATCTATAATTGGTTTGCTGAGGTGGTCTGAACAAAGAACAAAGGAAATAAAATTGAGAAAGGGTAAAATAGCGGCTCGAGCCAGATAACTTCTACCTCAACTAACAAGACCACCACCTTTGACAATGAGGAAGCACGTTTCAAGAAATATCTTGAAAAGAAACAGTCTGGCCGAGGTGAAAAGGGCCCTTCCCCTACCGCGGAGATGGATTTCTACCTTCAAGAAGGCACATTGCCAACTGATACCCCCGATTTCAACATCCTCCAGTGGTTGAAGATAAAAATTCTCTGGTTCCCTCTGCTATTGCAACTCACAAAGACCCTTTTGATTTCCCCAAAGACATCCATAGCGTCTGAATTGGAATCATTGACAGGTGGCTGTGTCCTTAATGACTATCAAAGCAGCCTGACCTCTGATGCGCTTGAGGCCCTAGTTTGTACTCAGGATTTGATTCACACAGAAGAGGGCCTCATAGCACCTGATCTTGTACAAGCCAATGATTGTTACATCATCAAAAAATAGGTTTGTTTTGATTGATGGGTTAAGTTTTTTTTTTTGTACTTTATCTTTTCTCCAACATGGCAACTCATGATTTTTTAAAATGATATACTACTAGTCTACTATACACAATCAATCAAATGTAAACAAATATCAGAGAAAAAAAAACAAAATTGAATATTTATATAAGTAAATTGTTTTGCTGCAATTTTGAGTAAAATTTTTGGCTTGAGCCTGACCTGCCCCAGACCCAGATATGACCCAGACCAAATTGGGTCAGGGTAGGGTCTGGACAGACTTTTGATACTATTGACCCAGCCCGAATTGACCTGCAACACCATTTGGGTCAGATAAGGAGCCGGCCCAGACCTGGCCCATTTGCACCCTGACACTTGGGTATTGGCTGCTAAATTTAGATGGAGTAGAGACATGTGTTTTATTTGATGGTGGATTTGGAGTGGAAGCTGTATTTGCAGTAGTGGGCTGTGAGGAGGATACAGATGATGATACTACGGGTGCAGGTGCAAGTGTTAAAAGACTGGGTTCTAGAGCTTTATATATAATGATTTTCCACTTGGGTGTATCACATAATTCCATCCACCCAGATTAAAAGGTGAAGGACTTGTTGGCTTGGTCCAGATCAATCATTTTGGCCTGATTGAGCCAATCAAGAGCCTTGCTTCCAGAGGGGGGATTACTCTGTATTCCATTATAAATTCAGCAGAATTTGGTAACTGTGAGTCAGAGACAAGCCCAGCTACCAAAGAAGGTTGGGGTATCAGTCATAGCTTAAAAGAAAGGGTAGATTTTTAATTGAAGTAAAGACAAATTTTCCAGTTTTTAAGGCGATTTGCCACTCTTGGCTTCCCAGAAGGATTCTCATTGAAGTGCTCTGAGGCCTTGTCCCAGAACTGATTGTGCTTCATCAAGTTGGCAAAAATAGGATCCATTGAGGTATGGAGCCAACTCCTGGCTAACTGTGCATCCTCTTTGTCTAGCCAATTGGCTCATCAAACCAGTTTTATTTTGATGATTTGTTCAATTAGGAGTGGATTGGGGCAGAGAGGATGAAGAGGATATTGAAAAAAAAAGAAGATATAGATAGTATATGCTATATCTAATGGTGACACATACTGTTTCAGAGATGCAAACTTTTAGCTAGCATTGTCAATATGTAGGTCCAAACTTAGCAAGGGCTAGCGGAATATGCTAAAAATTTAGTATACATCAAGGTTCTGGCGACCCCGATGTGGTGTGTGGTGAGGCTAAATTTAGAAAAATTCTTGGTTTAGCTGAACCAATGAGGATGCTCTATGATTCAAGATAAAATAAAAGATTGAAACTGAAAACTGTGAGTCACAAAATAGGGGTTTTCAAAGTTGGCCCTGCCGTCATTTCACTCAGTGACATGACCGCACAAGCCTTTTTTTTTCAGGTGACATGAGCTCATGCCAGGGTGACATGGCGGCATGAGCTCATTTCACCTGAAAAAAAACTGGCTTCTGCCATCATGTCACCAAGTGACATGACGGCAGGGCCAACTTTGAAAACCCTTAATGTGAGCACACAAATACAGGAAAAACAACAGTTGTTTCAGGAGATGAAACCGTATTAAGGACGTTCAAAGTTTGCCCTGCCGTCATGTCACCTTGGTGACATGACAGCAGAGACATAATTTCGCTGGTGACATGAGCCCTAGCCATCATGCAACTTTGAAGCCCCACTTTTTTGACATGACAGCAGAGACATAATTTCGCTGGTGACATGAGCCCTAGCCATCATGCAACTTTGAAGCCCCACTTTTTCTTCTTCCCCTGGTTCTTTCCTCTTGCACCTTCTCATCAACTCTTATGGTCTGTCATTCTACTCGGAAAGAAATTCTTCATGATCTTGATTTCACTCAGGCATGTGGATGAGTGACAGGTAATCATGCCAACATGTTGTATTTTCATGTCAGTTCAGGGAATTAGAAACGCGGGGCGGGGGTTGGAAATGAGCAAGGTGATTTTTCCGTCATGTCACCAAAGTGACATGATGGCAGGGCAAACTTTGAACATCCTGATTGTCAAAAAATAATTTACTCCACATATCAAATATGACTGAAGGGTGTGTTTGCCTGTACGCATCCCAAGGGGATGAGCTGTGAACAAGTTCCCCTTTTTCTTTCCTACTTTTATTTCTTTATCCCACTATTCAAATATTGGCTTTGGTTGTCCCTAGATTGAGAAGGAATACAATGGTACATAGACAACCCTTGTAGAATTTGTTGAAATTTCACAAACTCAGAAACCTCCATATTTCACAGAAACATTCTTTCCCCTTGATCAATTTACTCCAGTACTTGTATTTAATTTTTTCCTTAAGAATTCAACAATAATCCTCTTCTCTAGCACTGCAAAAAATCTCCTGCAACTTCCAGCAGTTGACATGCAGTAGCTTTAGTTTAACTTTGATTTTACACTGGCCTTACTCAAACTTTAATTGAACCTGACTCTAATGCACAGTGACTGTGCATGATGCACAGTAACTGTGCAAAAAAATGACTCTTGGAGTAAGTTGAAGTAAAAACTGAGTAAAACCAGAGTATGCTGCATGTCAACTGCTGGCAGTTGCAGGAGATTTTTTTGCAGTGCTATAGGCATTAATGTTCAACTTTTTCAGCTTTCTGCATTGTTCAGTGATTTGGTGAGAAAAATAAACCAAGAAAACTCTCTTCACAAAAACCAAACTAACTCCACATATTCATTCAGTCAACCACATAGAAAGTCTCACTCAATCAATAATATCTGTGGCATTGAATAAGCTGTCAAGGATTCTCAATATAGTAAATTATTATCAAACTTCAATTATTTTAACCAAATATACTTATTCATATTTTTTCTCCCTCATCAAACTACATCTAGAAACTTCTTGCTAAAAGTCTCTTTGAGACAATTACTGTAAAGACAGTCTTCAAGCTCAACAAATCAGCTTCTTAAGTATGCAAAATAACAATCTGATAATACATACAAGTTTTCATTACCTTATTTATTTTATCCTTCTTTTCCTAGTTACCTTTATCTCTTCTGTTACCCAATCAAGAGATCTTTATTTTATAACTAAAAATTGCTCCAAGTGGTATGGATTTCTTGTTAATTTAATGCTAATTAAGTTCTTCTTAACTGTTGAGCTACGCTTCCAGTTAAGGATAAACTGATTAGAACTAATAATATTCTACTTTGTTCTGGGCCAGGTCATAGCTTTGGCCCCGGAGCAAGCGCTCATTTGTGATAGGACCCGTCTCAAAACATGGCTATTCACATTCCTTCCCATGGCAATGTGATCTGGTGAATCTGCTTTTGATTCAATTCAATTTGCCATATACCTGGTAAGACTACCTTTCTTGGTTAAAGACTTGATTGCCTGGTATGATTCACCTGCTTTTTCCGGCTCCTTCTGTCTCCCCTTGCAAAGTGCATCAAATGTGCGGGACTTTTTCCGGTTAAGTTGAAGTATGAGTAAGTTCTTGATGCTTTTTTGAACCTGGAGAATTTCTTGCATCAGATTCTTCAATCTGGTAAATGCCTCAATGCGTGTTCCAGAAAAACACCTCTTGCGGCACAAAAGGCGCCAATTTACAAACAAGTAGACAAAGCTACTTTTGATGACCATCATGTGCCAGATTGGTGCTTTCATTCTGCCCATTTTTTCTAAACCTCAATGCTTTTTTCCACCCAATCATACCAAAAGTACAATAATAGCAGAGCTCCAAATTCTTTTGGTCCATGGAGCTGAAATTTTATCAATTGTGTTTCATTCTAGGTGCATTTGAGCAGACTTGAAGATTCATTAAGTTTTGTTTCTCTTCCAAATTACTTCTCCTTTGGTGACCATGTAGCATTTTCACTCATGGGTATCTCCCGGGAAAGCAAGTCCCTGCTGTATTTCCAGAGTGTCATTTCAATAGTTCCGGCGCCCATGGCACTCCTGGACAGATTTAGCAAAAAAAATATTTGTGTTAATTGTGATGGTACCAAGCGGCAGGTGCAACAAAAGTTCAGTTTTGGTGGTTCTAGGGTGATTCAGGCAGACAAGAAAGTGAGTATAGAACAATCCAAAACAATAAGCATTGCTCGGATTACATGTAACTTCTTAGCTTTTATTTTCCTCTTTATTTTCTTATTAGGTAATCTTATGTCATTCATTAAAGTGGAACAAATAAGTCACATGTTTGAAGAGCTGGAATCATGAATAGTAAACAAGTACAATTTTATTTGTTCTAATTTTTCATGAAGTGATTGGTGATGCTTTGAAATACATACAAACCGTAGAAATTTAAAACCTTTGTAGCATGTTTTGTAAACAATTCGGTGAATACATGTATATTGTACAAATTAGTCTTTCAACATATTTTTGGTATTTGTGTTTCAATCTTTTGATCATCCACAAAATCCCACTCAATTTAAATTAGCGTAGCTAAATATTCATTTTGGGATGTTTGCAGACCAGCTTCCCATTTGATGGAATAATTTTGGTTCTCAACTTCAATTTCCAATTCAATTGATCAATACTGTATTCTCCATTATTATTATTTTTAAAAAAAAAATTACCATAACAAATAGCATTCATAGTTCTGAATGTCCTGTAAGACTTTACTTACCGGTTCAATGAATATATGATTTTACCAATGAAATTGGTTCATGTTGTTCATCTTTTTTTTCTTGGAAAGGTCATATTGGTGGAAAAACCTCATGCAGAAATCCAATTTCTGGTTGAGAACCCTCACCCAAGCCCATGAAGAATTCTTGATCTTATATCTTTCACATTCCTACTATCAGTGCAGTAATTGATTTCCCTATCTTTCTTCGTATTTGGTATACAATTCCAGATGACAGTTTTGATCTGAGGTCAGGATGCTATCTCGTTTTCACCCATGTACCCGCGGCGTAGCCAAAAGCTCCCTAGTATGATGACTTTTGATAACCGATAAAATTGATAAACTAAAATTGCATGGAGAGAGAGAAACTTGGCTACAAAGTGGTCTATTTATATAAAAATGTGAAATGATTATGAGTTTGAGTAAAACTATACTTTCCTCCTCTCCGGTCAACACATTTCAGGAAAGCAGGCTTTCCTGGTACCTTGCCTTTTTTCTTATTTACATTTATGTTTCTTTTTGGGGGGCGCTAAAACCACAATACCTTATCGTATAACTATTGTATGCAATACCGTGGGCCCCCATAAATGACCGTATACAACAAAGGGGGCGCCTTTTTTGTCATATACAATCTGTGAAACTTCCCAGGGCGGGAAATTATTGTATACAATAATCCAGGGTCCACGGCTATCGTATACAATAGTTTTGGGTACCCCGGTATTGTATACGATATTTTGACGCCCTCAGACTATTTTATACAATAGTTTTAGCCCACGAACAATATCGTGCGGGGGTTTTAAGCCCCCGAATGGGGCCGTGCTGAAAAAATTGCCAAAAAAATTGCAGTGGGTGGATCAACAATTGATCCACACTGCCTAAATTGGCACCCCTTCCCTACCTTGTGGGGAACCATAGTTGAACCACACATTGCGTACCCACTCACATTTCCAAAACTTACAACTGGTTAGTAAAGGTTTATGTTGAAGTTTGGCCTGAGATTTTGAAGGGCTGATGCAATTTGTTGGTTTTTTTTGTAAGAAAAAAACGTTCAAACACACTTACTTAAAAATATGGAACAAAATTCTGGTAAAATCATATAAGGGTCTTCTAAAGACCACATTGTAAGTTATTAATACAGAATCAATTATTTTTATGGGACCCATTTTTGATTAATCAATTGTTTTGATTTTTTTTGATAGTTGATGGAAGAAGAAACAGGTAATCTGGTTCCAATTCTGGAAGACATCAATTCTTTGGATTATAAAGTTGGAGGTGCATATTTATTGATCTTTTTTTTGCCAATAAGTGATGACTCTAATGTTGGATTGTTTGCATTTTTATTGTAGATCCCCTTGCTCCCCACCCACATATAGATTGAAGGATAAAGTTTTTGCTTTATCGTTTTGCCAAAAATGGGCCTATTCACATTGATATGGTATTGTTAAGGCTAATTCGAATAATTATCATATGAATTTAGCCTGTGATCGGTGGGGTGAGAATGACATCCGAGAAGTAGCCCGAAGAAGAGTGACATCTACTAGGAAGTGTGGGTGTCCCTTTTGATTATATTGTAGCAAAAAGGTCAGTAATGAATTTTGGGAAGTCAAATACAAAAAAGGGAACACACACAGCTCCACAACCACCCACCTTCATATGAACCTTTGTCCCATCCTGTCCATTTTTGGCTGAGTGAAGTTGAGAAGATTTATTTGAAGTCAAGTATTGGGGAAAATTTTTCTGGGAGGCAGCTGAAAAGAAACTTAGCTAGTTTAACGGGGAAGGAGTGCTTTAAAACAAGGGATATTTGGAATGGGAAATCATCCATCAAAAAAGCAGAGCGGTCTGGCTCTAATGTTATCAAGATTCTGTTCAGACTTTTAACAGAATCCGGCTGGATTTATGAAGAAAAATATAAAGATGATAACACGATGGATGCCCTGTTCATGGCACACCCCGAATGCGTTAAATTGGCATGTCGCTTCCATCATGTTGCGATACTGGATTCCACTTACAAGACCAATCAATATTCCTTGCCTCTCTTCCAAATTGTGGGGATCAGTTTGTCATCTAAATCATTCACGGTTGGAATTGCGCTGCTCTTGAGGGAAGTTGATAGCTACTATGAGTGGGTGATGTCTTGTCTATCTAGGCTCGTGTGGAATGAAGAGAGGTTCCCTGATGTTTTCTTTACCGACCAAGACAGAGCGCTTGCAAAGGCGCTCAAGAAGGTCTTCCCAAATTTGACCCATCACTTGTGCATATGGCACATCAAACAGAATATTGTGGTAGAATGTAGGAAATAAATTTCTTCAGAAGAAGAAGAAGAGTGGTCTCAATTCTTAGATGCGTGGAAGAAAGTTGCATGGGCTCCTACAGTGGAAGAGTACAATATTTGTTTGAAGGCTTTAAGCATAGTTTTGGAAGATAGGGAAGGTGTAAGAGCCGTGATTTGCTCTTCACTGATCAACAGAATAAAACAGCTATAAGCTGAGTGAGAGATTCTAGAACCACGGTTTGTTCTGTATTACGTCTAGCTCAGTAGAATGAAGTTAGTGATCTCTCCTTTACAAGTCATGATAATGAGAAAGATAATGGATGAAAATAGAATGAAAGAAAAATGAATCAAAAGAATGAAAGTATGACTTACCTAGCTCAGTAGAATGAAGTTAGTGATCTCTACTGAGCTAGGCTGGATCTGAGAAATGAGAATTTAAATAGGAATAATAATGATGATGTAATCTTGATGATACCCTTGTGAACCCTGATGAAAGGTGCGGTTCACAGAAGGGGTGATGGAATACTTAGAGCGGAACATCCTTCCTGTCAAAGAGAAATCAATGCAAGCTTGGTGTGGCAGGGTGGCTCATTTTGGTAACCGATCGAACCAACGAGTTCATGAGGGTGCTCACAACCTGTTGAAGAAATATCTTGATCAAAAGTCCAATGCTGATGTTGTTGACATGTGGTCCGGAATGAATAAACTGATGAAATAATGATTAATTTGCCTAGGACCAGACTTCATTTCAAGGAACAAAAACAAGATACATAAATAAACTTTTTCAATCTTTTGGAAAGGAAAACAAGTTTAAAATAAACAACAGGTAGATTTTTGATCGTTTAATTCTCTTAATATGATTTTGAAGGCATAAGAGGAAAAGAAAATAAAGACGAACTGAATAGAAAACACATGAGATTTTTATTTTAGTATTGGTGTTTTTATTTGGAGAGTAATGATCTTACTGAGACAATTAAATGATAACGCCTTGAGTAAGTTTCAATAAAGCTTTGATTTGGTTGAGGTTAGAGTCTGATGGAATTAAATGATGTTAGTGATTGAAAGGTTTCAGCAGTGTTGAATCAGAATTGAGTATACCAGTTAATTATTCTGATTTGTAGCTTGATGTGCTTTGGAGTGTTTTGAAGATTGTTGAAGTTGAATTTAAAATAGTATTTTTAAATATGAAGCGTAGATTTAATGTAGAAAATAAATTTTTAAAAAGGAAAACTGAATTTGGAGTATTTGCACTCCAGCTTAATAAAAGGACTAAATTATTCTAAGTTCAACATAAACTAATCGGAGAGCTAATTCATTTGGTGCAAGCATTGCTAGATGATCACAGAATTAAGTGTTTAAATGATTTGCCCTGTCATACAACCACCTGGACGCACTAGAGGGATTTAGGTGGCTATATGCGCTGTGGAGCTTATATCCGTGTTGGGGTGCGCTGGCGAAGGTGGAGAGGCTGCTGGAGTGGTGGAATGCATCGTTCAAGCTGATCTACTGAGGCTTTTGGTAAGCGGAAAGTATTTGCAAGGTTAGGAGATGCTTATGGCAGTAGACTCTGGTGGCGATATACCCAAATGCGGAGGTAAGTAGGAGCGTAGAGTTTCCGGGGGCTGAGCGGTTATGCGGATTAGGAAATCGGACGTGGGTTACTCAGGAAGGTGCCGTTGGGTAGATCATACTAAGGGCTGCGGATCAGCAGGGGAAGGGAACTTCGGATAGTTTCCCGATCCGGTGGGCTGCGAGAAGTGGGGTGGTAGTGATCGGCGGTATGGGTTCCGAAAGTAAGGCGGTTGCGGATTTGGTGATTGGGGCAAATGGCTGCGGAGACGGAGAACGGGGGGTACGCGGGGGAAAGGGGGAAACGGGTTGCGGGATGGGAAGTGAAGGGCGGAGTTTTTTTGTAGATAGGGGGAGAAGGGATATAGCAAAAGAATATATACAACATACAAAATATACAACATATAATAGAAAAACACACCTTTATATTTTAGATTATCTACTCTTCTTAGGCGGAAGAAAGAGCTT
>JNCO01009948.1:0-10405 GCA_000785685.1 Uromyces viciae-fabae
TTTATCTTTTTGCGATTCTTTCATCTTTTTGTTTGACTTTTGTTATTTTTATTTTTGTTTTTTTATGTTTTTTTTTGTCTGAAAGAAAAGAGAAAGAACTGGAACTGAAAAAAAAAAATGATTATGAAAACAAAAAAAAGTATTCATCAAACGAGAAACTCAACAATTTTTTGTCTTTTTTTCGTTTTCTTTTGAGCGGGCAAGAAGATAAAGGAACATGGAGATGAGCACAGAAAAGAAAAACACACAAAGAAATAAAATAAAATAAAAATTAGGAAGATTTAATAAAGGTAAGATGGTGGTCGGTAAGAGCAAGAACTTGTAATAGAGAAAAGGGAGACGAACAAATACAGCAGAGACGGGATAGAGTGAAGGGAGAAAAAATAAAAAAATAAAAGATGAAAAAAAAAAAAAAAACTCGAGGGAGATGCGAACAGGAGAAGTTCGAAGCGATAGAAAGATGACAAAAAGGAGAGGAGTTGAAAGGATGGTGGCGATGACAAGTCATTGGGAGTCCATGTTAGAAACATTGATTGGTGTCAATCAGGTGTCGGAGAAGAAAAACAATCAAACTAGCTGAGAGTTTAAGACAATTTTCGAACGAATTCAATCTAATTTATCCTGATGACATGCAAGTCGAATGATGCTTGTACCAAACGTATTTTCCCCCGAGTAAGTTACATACCTGTCAATGAAAGGGAAAAGATTAATTCACCGTTCGGGCAGCATGAGAATGATGTTCAGATGCTCACAAAAATCCGTCTTCATCTCTGACAAATTTTTGTTTCGACAAATGACCCAAATGAATCAGTGCCAGATTGTGAAAAGCTAGAATGTGACAATAAAAACTGAAAGAACGTAGGTACACACTTATGCTCCTCGTAAATCGCACTCATCAATGCAGCCGTGGGAGGTAAGACTTCATCAACGAAGATAAAGATAGCCTTCTCAGGTGCTAACTTGATTCTTTTTCTGATGACATAAACAAATTGACCGACTGTCAGATCTGAAGGTACCAGATACTTTTTCTTGTCTATTGTCGGAATGTCTGTTCGATCCGCTTTCTCGCAAATGACCTTTATGTGATTGATTTTCGTTCATTTACAAAGACCACGACCAGAGGAATCAGGAAAGCAAAACAAGGAAATGTATAAGCTTAAACATTCCAATAAAAAAAAAAAAAAAAGACGGATAAATCCATTGTTGCCAGTGGAATTCACAACTTTTGTTTACAAGTGGTCATGAGACGCAATGGTGAGGAGGTGAGCTAATTAATAAAAAAAACTTCATCTTACAGGAATTCGATCGGGGTATTTTTGACTTGAAGTGCAGAATCAAGAGAACGAATGAATCATATAAGCAAAGAAAGCAACCGGATGAAGATTTGGTAGAGGCAAGGTTAAGCAGGTGTGAGAATAAGTGATGAGAGGAAGCAAGAAGATTTCGGATGAGCTAACCGAATACGTTCAGCTTCAGCCTTTCGTTTCTCTGAAAGAAGAATTAAGATATAAGAGAAAAGGTTAGATTTGGAAAAGAGAGTAGTAGAAATTGATTATGTATGAAGATGACGAGGGGTATAGTCTAGTTTAGTTAGAGGGAGGGATGAATAAAAGGGTAAGCTGCTCACCGAATGGGTGTTCGTCTTTGAATTTGGATCTCATTTTGAATTTGGTTTATGTTCTAATAGCGTGAAGTCTTGTTATTTCTTTCTTTCTTTGATGAAGTTGATATTTAAATTGACTGTTTTCTGTTGACCGCTCTTGTATTTTACTAATTTCTAATTTTTCATTCAAACTCCAACCTGACTTGTCCGCACCCCCGCAGCTGGGCTTCAACGTCCCGCGGCCCTGGGGTTCACTTTTAAAGTTTGAGGGTACTATGTATGTACCCTTGGGCCTGGATCCGACCGGTTTAACTGTATTTACCTTCATTAAATAAAACTGAAACATGTAAATTTGGATTTCCATGTTTAGTTTTAGCCAAGTTTAATACTAAAGAAATACACATTTGGGTATGCTCATTTCTTCAATGGAACATATACCGAACTTAACTAAGATGTTATGCTGTTTACTTCTATTTTTAACTGTTCATGTTCTGAGTAAACACGGCATGCTTTGCTACTACTTCATGAATTAACATGTAAACCCCCACAAAGTATCAATCAACTGGATTAGTTTCTTGATTTTTTCTTTTTTTGAATGTTTTCTGGTTGTAAAAAATGTTTCTGCTTTCAGTTTTCCAGAAAGATATGTTAAATTTTATTCACAATTAAACACATGTGCCTTGATGAACGCACACATATCTTTCTTTTTGTGATTTGGGGTGAATTGTTATGACGGAAAATTCATTTCTATTTTGTAATAGCTACTCAAGATACAGATACTTATCAAAGTATCATAGAAAATAAAATAACTAGGATATGTTAATCAAACATACCCACATCATGAGAGTATTTTTAAAGCAATTAAAAATAAAATACATTCATGTGATTACTCAAAATGTTCTAATCCAGTAGAATGACCTTGACTGGACAATTTTAGTGCATTTTCTTTTGATGATTTAATAACGTCATTGATACCAACACCTGAATAACCCGAACCAACAAGAGATAAATTGAAGACTTTAACTTGTGAATTTAATTCAAACATTCTTTGATGGTGACCAACTAAATATTGAGGTATACAATTTTTTTGTAATTGAGATTGAACAAAGAAAGGATCTTTAGAAATACCAAGTTGTGATTTAATTGTTTCTACAGCTTGTTCAGCAAGTCTATCTACTGTTGGTATTGAATTAGGCTGCTTAGAATAATAATGCCCTCCTAACATTACCGTCAGTTTAGTTAGTTCTTGTCCTTCAACATTTTCTTCTGAAGCCGGCATCATATCACTATCAAATACCACTCCTAAGGCTCTATGAGGATTAAGTTCTGTTCCTATGCTAGCTGGTATGAGGTAACCAAACGCTGGAGGGATAGGGTTAATCCTTCTATTAGATCGGTAAGCAAGATTAACTACTCCTACAGTGACACTGGGATTTGAGGTGAGAATCTTAAATTGATCTTGAAGTGAAGATGTCAAGCAGGAATGTAGAACTTGAGGTGGAAGAGCTGAAATTAAATGGTCAAGTTCATTGTATGATTGAAGTGAAGTTGATACCTACTGGGGTTTAAATCATCAACTTCATCTCTCTATTCATCTGATGTATTAACTGGAAAAAAAAAAAATGAACTAACCACAGAAGGTTCATTAGGTGATAATACAATT
This sequence comes from Uromyces viciae-fabae, assembly GCA_000785685.1. Taxonomy (NCBI): domain Eukaryota; kingdom Fungi; phylum Basidiomycota; class Pucciniomycetes; order Pucciniales; family Pucciniaceae; genus Uromyces; species Uromyces viciae-fabae. The sequence goes on from JNCO01009948.1 coordinate 3,267, forward strand.
GATTCAACACTTTCTGCTGACTTAAGGATTACATTTGGTTTCTGCTGTAGCCAACATCTCAAAGCATCAATTAAAGTTTGTAATCCTCCTTTGAGTCCCCAAACGCTAGAATCAATCAAGCTTTGAGAGAATTCATCATTGAGTATTTGTCGAAGTTTTTCTTCTTCTGATGAAAGAATTGGTTTTTCCATTTTACTACTGAGTCGAAACCCATTTAAAACTCCACCATATTTTCTATCAAGTTCCCAAATTGGTTTAAAAATACTACTTTTAACGCTTAGTTCTCTGTAATCTCCTGCATAAATTCCATGAACCATCCCCGAAATTAATTCTTCTCCGATTTCATTTCCAAACCTCCTTGTAATAAATTCCGCTATACTTTCATCATTCTGAATTGACTTTTCAACATCTTTCCTTGAGGTGAATAGATCCTTTAAAATGGATTTAGGGATTAATGAGATGGGACGTTTATGCATTGACATAATTATGGTTGATATTGATGATGGTAGTTTTTGGAGTCCATGTTGAGTAAACATGTATCTATTTCTAGCTGACTGCATAAATTTACAAAAAAAAAAAAAAAAAAAAAAGTTTTGGGGAAGAATGAGACACTCAGACGGGATGGTCTTTTGGTATAACAATCGCTTTATCTAAAAGTTTCAAATCTTTAATCTAATTTTATTATATTTTCTCCATAAACAATCATCAAAGAATGAAAATTTACAAACAAATTAAAGAATTGAGAAGATTTCATGAGCGAAAAACTTTATGATCCAAAAAAAAAAAGAAAAAGAAAACTCACCAATTCAAGAGAAATTAAACCAGCCAAACCCTTAGGACGAACACTTCTGGGTCCTGATTCAATGAAAAAATCAGAGTGATTTCCTTGATCTTGAATATTAAAACTATGAACCCAACCCCCGAATCTATCTTGTTTTTCCCAAAGAATGATTTGAATTGATTCAGGAAGTTGTTTTGATAAATAATAAGCACTAGTCAACCCAGCTAGACCACCACCTAATATTCCAATTCGACTATTTTGATTTATTAACTTGGTTGAGCATGTTGAGAAACTAATTTTCCTAATGAGCTGTTTGGAGTAGGTCATTGTGATTTTCAAATTGAATGGGCTTGATTTCCAGAATTGATGTAATTAACAATTTTCATTGACCTTCACCACTAGAAGTATAGTTTAGGCTAGTTCAATCAAAAAGAAAGCTTCATCATGATTTAAGTCTTGATTGATTTCCATGACCCAGAAAGAAGGCAGACTTATGTACAGGGCTGTCACATGAACCTGTCACTGGAATGTAGCCCATAAATTCAACTTTGAAAGTTTTGGAGCACAAGTGCTCAGATTTGGATTTACTATTGTTTAATAGTAATAATAAAACTAAAAATGGAATTAGTGTGTTCAGTTTCCTCTTGGCATCTTTTCCTTATTTCTATCTCTCAATCATTTGTTTGCCGAATGACGAGAATACTGATTTATTCTCAGTTTCTTTGTTAAGCTTTTCAGTCGTGGAATGACGCGCATTGTTCGGTTGCAGAGGATTTTCTGGTTGGATCAGGAAAACGGATCAATCCTAAAGTAGATAGCTAGATTCCCCAACTACTGAGTCTTAAAGAATTGAATTAATCAAGTCTCTTTACTTCAACTTTCTGAATTATCCATCATCTCTGCATCATCACCATCCCCTAAAATAAACAACTTGATTTGTCAACAAATGGAATGAAGGATTGGCATTTTTTTTTTTTTTTTTTGAATCACTCTCAAGTTTTGAATTGGATGAGATCGAAATATCAATCGATCAACAATCCTTCAGTTTGCATTTTACACGATTTGCTCTAGAATCGAGGGGATTACTGCGGTCAGCAGGATTGAAGATTTCTGCTGCCGATCGGGAAGTGTCAGTTTACCCAAGGCGGACTCGCAGGCTGACCCGAGTCCACCTCAGAGCTGCTAAATCTTTGGTGCTGAGTTTGGCCGAGACAAAATTGCAAGTGACTTTAGCAGGATAAATTTGCTCAGCTTTGTTTTGGACTTGAGGGAATCAGCTTAAGCGATCATGAGGTGAGGTACACAACTTGTTTCTCTTTGTCTATATAAACCCTTCCATTTCTCAATCTATCACTCACTCATTCCCACTTCCATCTCATCCTTCAATAGCTCTTGACTTCTTTAGGCAAATTCAAAACATGAGCCCTACCCAACAAACTCCCCGTGCACCACCGGCCCAAGCTAGCACTCCCAAGTCCATCGGTCAAAAAAAACCCGGAAAATCTGGTCCAACTCCAAGTGAATTGAAAGAATGGAAATCTCATCTTGATCGTCCGATGACAAAAGCTGAAGCTCGAGCGTTCTACAAAGCATTCGGAGGTAGAAAATTGAAAGGCAAAACTAGTAAAGGATCTGGTGTAGACCGTACCGGTTGGGACGATCGCGAAATGTGAACCTTTGACGTAGGTATATAAAGACCATTAATTCGGCGACCGTATGTGCACAATAATTCTTTCATTAGATTGAAAATCAAAAGGACTAAAAAGTTGGAATGGGTCCTAATTTTGTCATACTCTCTTATTCTCATGCGAAGTTATGAAGGTCTGGCTGCCTCGTCCTTGTCCCTCTATTTATTCTTCAAGACATTTCCGATTTTCTCTTCTCTACTAAAATTTCACTAAAGCTATACCAAAAGAGTTACCAACAACCAATATCCAAGTATCACTGTTTCAATTCAAATCATTCTATACTGTCACATAAATATCTATATGATCCCTTTTTTTTTAATATTAATTTTTTATTTTTTCGTGTCCCTCCAAATCCAATCATCAGATGATTTCATCATTGAAAGAAAAAAAAAACCCTTTACAAATTGAAATTTTGTTCGATATTTTCAATTCTACTACTCACAAAGGTGGTTGCTGCTTGACACATTAAACTTTTCCTCTGCCTTTGGTAAGGAAAAAAATGAGAAAGAGAATTAAATAAATCAGAGGATATAATGAAAAAGATTAAGAAAAGGGAACAAAAGAAATAAGATGTAAGAAAAGAATCAATAGTTAAGGATATAAAAGAAAACGTAAGACCAAAATGTAAGAAAGAAAAGAAAAAAACAAAACCAAAAGAACTAAAAAAGAAACAAACAGAAACTATAATCACAAGAGCTCAATTCAATGTCCAAGCCAAAGAAAAATGATGATAACAAATATGAGATGCACTCTTGTTATCCATAGAACCCATTTTTTTGTACCGCTGTTTACAATGAGTAACATGTTCAAATGTACGCAAGATAAAACTTTCAAATAACTTTACTGATAAGATAACTCGACTGATAAGAGTCAGCCACAATTATAATTTTTCAAGAGATGCTCATTTGGCACAAGAAACCACCGGCACCCCCTTCTGGCGCGCGATCGAGCGGGTCGGGTTCGCATGTCATGTACCACCCGAAGACGCCACCCGTAGTAATTTTATAGTCGATGATTTTACTGTTTTCCTGTTGAAAACCATCAACTCGATCATCGAAAAAAGCTCATCCCAGAGGTAAGTATGTACAAGAATCTTCTCTCTTCATCCAAAATCATTTCATCTTGATCGTAAATTTAAAATTTATTCTTCTCATCTCAGCTTCTGCATCTCGCTCCAGGTTTATTTTTGAAAATATTCACCTTGGATCGCTTACTGCTGAGTTCCGATTCGACCTCAAGGATTACATTTTCCGGAGATTTTCTTCCATCATAAAATATGACTCAACCTCCACCCTCTGCTAATCCCAATCATCTTAATCATCAATTACCCCCTGCACCGATGGCTTCTTCATCCTTCCTACCACCACCTTCTCATCTCCCCCCTCAACATACGCTTCCTCCTCCCCCCCATTTGGCTGCAATGCCTCCTGTTTCCTATCAGGTTTGTAAAGAAAGATCCCATAAATTTTCTCTACCATTCATTTTCTAACTCTCTAAACTGCAACACGTAAAAAAACAAAAAAAAAATCTGCTTCAGGAGCCAGCACAAATGTCACAGGAAGAGCTAGACCTCAAAGCAAAAAAATGGATTCAATTCCAACAGCGCAAATACGGCGATAAGCTGATCAAGACTAGCTTTGTTGATACTGGAAAGCAAGAAATGCCACCTGAGCGTAAGTCGCATATCAAATTTTGAAACTTCACTTTCCTATAGTTCTTCGGGTTGATTCTTGTTATGCCCATTACTTTTTTGATTTTAGATTCCCGAAAGATTATCAAAGATCATGGCGATTTATCAAATCGAAAGTTCCGAACCGATAAACGAGTTCATCTAGGTGCTCTCAAGTACGTTCCTCACGCGGTTTTGAAGCTTCTGGAAAACATGCCAATGCCCTGGGAACAAGTTCGGTACGTATTGAATTTAGTGATAACTCATGCAAATGTATGAGACTTGATTTTAATTCAAACTTTACATTGATCCTTGGTTGACTTTCAGCGAGGTCCCCGTCATCTACCATATTACCGGTGCTATCACGTTTGTCAATGAAGTTCCGAAAGTCATTCCGCCTGTTTATCACGCCCAATGGGCTTCAATGTGGTTATCCATGCGACGAGAAAAGAGAGATCGAAGACACTTCAAGCGGATGCGTTTCCCTCCTTTTGATGATGAAGAACCCCCTTTAGATTATGGTGATAACATTCTTGATACCGAACCACTTGAAGCTATTCAGATGGATCTAGATGAAGAAGAGGATGAGGCAGTTTTCGACTGGTTCTATGATCATAAACCATTAGCCAAGAAGTATAAGGGCGTTCAATACGTTAATGGTTCGAGTTATAAAACTTGGCAGCTTAACCTCGGCATGATGAGCACGCTCTATCGGATTGGAAGAAACTTGCTGAGTGACTTTATTGACAGCAATTATTTCTATCTCTTTGAACCCAAAGCATTTTTCACTGCAAAGGCCATGAATATGGCTATCCCCGGCGGGTCAGTCTCTTTAATTCCTCAGATGTTAGAAACTTCAATTGATTGATTTTATTCTTTGTTTTCTAGTGCCCGTTTCGAGCCTTTGCATCGGGATGCTGAATCGTACGATGATGATTGGAATGAGTTTAATGATATCAACAAGGTTATCATTCGTCAACAGATTCGTACTGAATATCGAGTAGCTTTCCCTCATCTTTACAATTCTAGACCACGGAGCGTACATATTCCTAAATACCACGAAGTCAAAAATTTGTTCATTAGGGTAGAGGACCCAGATTTGCCAACCTTCTATTTCGACCCAATTATTCACCCAATTGTAAGTAAATCTAAGCGAAGTTCACATTTGAAAAACTAATTGTATTTGCTAACGTTTTTCTTTACCGATCACCATCAACATCTAGTCTTCTCGTGCTGTTGCGCCCCAAAACCAAGGCGTTTCACATGAAGATGATATCTTTGGCGATGCAGAAGAAGATGATTTTCGACTTCCAGATGACATGGAGCCATTTTTGGCCCATAAGTCAATCGCGGATGACAATACTACCTCGGCTATAGCCATGTGGTGGGCTCCATACCCTTACAACCATCGGAGCGGACGCACCATCCGAACATTAGATATTCCACTCGTCAAGAATTGGTACATGGAGCACTGCCCTCCAGGAATGCCGGTAAAGGTTAGAGTATCTTACCAAAAATTGGTCAGCTAGTGGATTATGTTTCTATCATGATGGTCGTATTGCTAATTGATCTTCTTTGGTATCAGTTAAAAAACTACGTCTTGAACGAGTTGCACAAACGCAAACCTAAGCCTCAATCGAAGAAATATCTTTTCCGACAACTGAAGAATACCAAGTTCTTTCAAACCACTCGTTTGGATTGGGTTGAAGTCGGCTTGCAGGTTTGTCGACAAGGTTACAATATGCTGAATTTGCTCATTCACCGTAAAAAGTAAGCCAATTTAATATGTATCAGGCAAATTGATCACGTTAGTTTTCTTATGTGTTTTCTTGCTCTCATTGTCTAGTTTAAATTATTTACATCTAGATTATAATATGAATTTAAAACCAGTCAAAACATTGACAACCAAGGAGCGAAAAAAATCAAGATTTGGAAATGCTTTTCATTTGTGCCGAGAAATCCTTCGGTTAACCAAATTGATAGTCGATTGTCATGTTCAATATCGATTAGGAAATGTGGACGCGTTTCAATTAGCTGATGGATTGCAATTTACATTTGCACATGTTGGACAACTTACAGGAATGTATAGATATAAATACAAATTAATGAAACAAATTCGGCAATGTAAAGATCTAAAACATCTAATTTACTATCGGTTTAATACTGGAGCGGTAGGGAAAGGCCCCGGTGTAGGATTCTGGGCTCCAGGGTGGAGAGTTTGGCTCTTTTTCATGCGCGGGATCGTACCGCTTTTGGAACGTTGGTTAGGTAATTTGCTTGCTCGACAATTCGAAGGTAGAAATAGCAAAGGTGTAGCTAAAACTGTTACTAAACAAAGGGTACGTTTTTTATCAGCTTACTTTTATTAACTTAATGAACAATTATTTGCCTTAACAAACTTACTCACATGGCCCTCTCTCCACTTAAATTCATCTTTGTCACTTGGAAAATCTATAGGTTGAGAGGTTAGCATAAAGTAGTTTTCTGCTATTTTCCAACTGTGTTCATGCTTAACACTTCTGACGAATACATTTATTTATTCTCCATTATTCAGTCATTTTGACTTGGAATTACGAGCGGCGGTGATGCATGACATTCTAGGTAATTCATATTTTGTGCAACAATCCTGATATTTTCAATTCTTCGATCCTTGATTTTCCTAATGTAAAATTTGTTTTTACAGATATGATGCCTGAAGGATTGAAACAAAATAAATCCAAAACTATACTGCAGCATTTATCCGAAGCGTGGCGATGCTGGAAAGCCAATATACCTTGGAAAGTGCCCGGCATGCCAACTGCCGTTGAGAATATCATTTTGAGATACGTCAAGTCGAAAGCTGACTGGTGGACCTCTGTTGCCCATTATAATCGAGAAAGGATTAAGCGAGGAGCCACGGTCGACAAAACGGTCAGTAAGAAAAATCTGGGTCGGTTGACCCGGCTGTACCTTAAAGCAGAGCAAGAACGTCAAAACAGTTATTTAAAAGATGGTCCTTGTA
>JNCO01009949.1:0-10404 GCA_000785685.1 Uromyces viciae-fabae
AAATAAGAAAACAAGAAAACAACAAAGTTGAGGAACATGACAAAGTCATGAACAGTAAAATAATATTTTGATAATGAAACATGACAAAGTCATGATTAGATAATATGATGAAATCATAAAAGATGACAAAGTCATAAAGGATAAATTTTTAAGTAACAAAGTTACAATACATGACAAGGTCAAGAAAAACTAAGACTAAGTAGTTTGAAGATAATTAAATAATATTTAATTTAATATGGATATGAAAAGAGCAAGACTAGAAGTACCCTTAATTCCAACACACCCCCATGCTCTTATCATATCATAAGTTGAACATGGAAGTACCCGGAAAATTTTACTAACTACTAAGTAGGATTTTGATAGAAAATAATAATTTTAATTTTTGATCTGATAGATTAAGTAGCTAATGTTGAATAAAATAAAACTTCTTGAATTAGATTGATAATTAAAATATTCAGTTGATGCTTTTAGCCTATAGCAACTAAAATAAGAATGAGCTAAAATGTAAAATAAAGTATTCAAAAAATAGATTGATTTAAAAGAGATTGTTTTTATGAAATTTAAGTTTATTTTCATTTTTAGTATTGATTTTTATTAAATTTTTTAACTGTTTAGATTTAATTTTTATTGATCAAATAATTTAAAGGAATAAAATAAGAACTAAAAATATATAACTATGAACTAATAGGAAATGAAATAATATAGCAACTAAACTAAAAAGAAAACCAAAATGTGGAATAGAATGTTAAGGAGTTACTAGAGCTAAATAAAATTATATATAATGTATTTTTATTGATTATAAGATATTTTTAGTAATATATAAAGTTGTATAATGAACTAATGAATAGATGATTAATAATGACTAAGTATAATCTTTAAGAATTTAAATAGATGAAAACCAGAAGAGAGAGAATGGAATGAAAACTTATTTGTTCAAAATTAAATGTTATAGTTGATTTATTGATTGTATCTTGCGAACGAATGGACCGATTAACAAGATTAATAGCTCAAACAAACGCCACGATTCGCCCCTACAACAACGCCAGGGAACATAATTCATCAAAACTGATAGTTTAAGAGATAGAGCGAATTGAAACTTTGATTAATTGTAAAAACTTTGAAGGATTGTATCTATTTAACGAATAAAGATTTTGAGAGGCTTAATAGCTGAAACAAATGCCAAGATCGACCTCTACAACTTTGCAAGCGAAAACAAATCCTCCAAACCAATCGTTTTTGAGATTGAGGTGAATTAAGTTTATTTATTCAATTAGCCAAGATGGTAGAAAAACCTAATGAAAGGCTACCCAGAGCGAGACAATAAATCTTTTGTTTTCAGAAACTTGAAACTTTGAGGTGAGGCAGAACGCCGTACTGATCATGTGTTGATTTTTATGTGGAAATTAAATAAGATTAATTTTTGTTGAAGGTGATGTTGATGAAACGGAATATAAAGACAGCTGTGAGTGGGCTGGAAACAGTCAAGGAAGATGGTTTTTCGAAGAAAAAGAAGTGACTGAATGATTTATATTTCGTGAACTAAGTCAGTCTTGAATAGAGAAAAAGATAGCCCCCTGGCCATATCCAGAGGGGCTTAATAAAAACAAATAAAATAAAAATAAACAATGTTAATAAAATCAACAAAGTTAAAAATAATAAAATGATAAAAATAAAATGAAATAAAATAAAGAAAATAAGAAAACAAGAAAACAACAAAGTTGAGGAACATGACAAAGTCATGAACAGTAAAATAATATTTTGATAATAAAACATGACAAAGTCATGATTAGATAATATGATGAAATCATAAAAGATGACAAAGTCATAAAGGATAAATTTTTAAGTAACAAAGTTACAATACATGACAAGGTCAAGAAAAACTAAGACTAAGTAGTTTGAAGATAATTAAATAATATTTAATTTAATATGGATATGAAAAGAGCAAGACTGAAAGTACCCTTAATTCCAACAGATACTACATACCTATACGTGAGTAATCATTAAGTCTGAATTCAGGGTTTCTTGGTTCTCAGGTGTTTCCTTCTATTTTGCTTAAGTAGAGAAAATAAAATAGAAGGGGTTATTTTTTGCCCATACCTTTGCTGGGTGACTGGGGTTAATTTTTTACCAGGATTCAAAATATGCAGTAATATTTTACTTTTTGTGACTCCTTAATGTACTTTTTGTATATATTTTGGTTATATTCATATTATTATTATTTTTGTATTTTATTAATTTATTTTAATTATTTTGTGTCAATGTTGGCTTGCTCAACATTTTAGCAAGCTGAAAATTATTGCCTAAATTCATTAAAATCATTATAACTGTACATTACAAATTCCAATATGATTATCAATCTTAAAATCCAGTTATCATCGAATTTTATTAAATTTATATTTTATCATCTTTTTAAATATTCATTATTTACCCTACCTTGTTTTTAGGTATTTTTATTTTTATTTTTTCTTTTATGATTTTCCCATTTTTATTATGGTGTTTCAATCTCATTTGAGCACAAGCCCAAGTCCTGCTTGACACTGTGCCACAGGAGCTTGTGAATGTGCACAGGGGGCTTGATCAGTGTGTTTGGCCAGGTTGCAGATCTTGGCACAAAGCCAATTTCTGCTTGGTCCAACCCAAGCTCTTGGCCAACAAGCAATCACCAACTACACAAATCAATACCGAATGTAAGTGGGTTTCTTTTTTCCTGCTCCTTATTTCTTTTTACTTATTTTTGATTGAAAATTTTGCTTCTAGACTTGACAACCCACTGTAATGGAATCACTGGAACCTGCTGTAATGGAATCATTGGAGCTGGAACTTGAAGCAAACAAGGCCCGATCCCGTGAATTGCTGCAAGAGCTTAGTGATTTGAACCGGAAGACAGCCCAAAAAGAGTCGATTATCAAGTCTAAAGAAAATTTAGAAAAAAAAAGAACTCATGAGAATGATCACCTTGTACACAAACAGCACAAACCCAACTAAATAATCAAGCCTGAAGTTCGAGATTTGATCCGTGAGAATGTAATCCAGAATGGAATGTTGGTCACTGAGGCAATCAAATAATCAAGCCTGAAGTTCGAGAGTTGATCCGTGAGAATGTAATCCAGAATGGAATGTTGGTCACTGAGGCAATCAAAACCTTCAAGGTTTCTCGACGTCAGATTCAAAGGATCAAATCAGAAGATCCCAGCACCATCAAAATCAATAAAAAGCGACCAGGACAGTTTACCAAAGAGATCAAGACATCCATCTTGATGCAGCTTGATGAAAAGTCAACAACAACCCTTGTCAAGTTGGCCACTTTTGTTAAGGAAAACTTTGATGTAAAATTTTCAACACAGGCTATTAGTAACCTGCTCCATGATATGAATATATCATGGAAACAGGTTACCAACATACCTGCTTTCTGGAACCAGCCCAATATAATTGAACAAAGAGCCAACCTTGTTAACAGAAAAGGTCTGGACCTTGGCCGTATGCTTGTTTTTGTGGATGAAGAAGGATTTGATCTGCATTCAGGTCGTGGTTTTGGATATTCTCCTCATGGTATGTATATTACATTCATTTTTCAACACAGGCTATTAGTAACCTGCTCCATGATATGAATATATCATGGAAACAGGTTACCAACATACCTGCTTTCTGGAACCAGCCCAATATAATTGAACAAAGAGCCAACCTTGTTAACAGAAAAGGTCTGGACCTTGGCCGTATGCTTGTTTTTGTGGATGAAGAAGGATTTGATCTGCATTCAGGTCGTGGTTTTGGATATTCTCCTCATGGTATGTATATTACATTCATTCTTGTTCTCTTTTTCTCTTCTTGTTTTTTTTTTCTAATTTTTTTTTTCTTGATTGAGTCATTATCATGGATAATGCACCAATTCACCAAGGAGATCGATTCAAGGAGGTTTGTGAATCAATCAAGACCTCCAAATCAATCTCCGTTGAATTCCTTCCGCCATACTCTCCATTCCTCAATCCAATTGAATATAGCTTTCATTCAATCAAGGCTTTTCTTGATTGAGTCATTATCATGGATAATGCACCAATTCACCGAGGAGATCAATTCAAGGAGGTTTGTGAATCAATCAAGACCTCCAAATCAATCTCCGTTGAATTCCTTCCGCCATACTCTCCATTCCTCAATCCAATTGAATATAGCTTTCATTCAATCAAGGCTTTTGTTTGTTCAAAACAACCTCCAAATTGAGCGGCACTAGTGGAAGAAATCAAGCAGGGGATCAATGAAGCAATCACCCCGGACAAGTCTCATCATTTTTTTGAACATTGCCAACAACTCTACCGTCCGTGTGCTGACTTCCAAGAGATAACTGGCCCAATTTTTGCCAATACTTAAACTTTGCCTTATCAAAACAACCTCCAAATTGAGCGGCACTAGTGGAAGAAATCAAGCAGGGGATCAATGAAGCAATCACCCCGGACAAGTCTCATCATTTTTTTGAACATTGCCAACAACTCTACCGTCCGTGTGCTGACTTCCAAGAGATAACTGGCCCAATTTTTGCCAATACTTAAACTTTGCCTTATATTCGTTCATATGCTGTACCTTTATCCTTTTCATCTCATTTTCATCCAATCCAAAAGAAAAAGAAAATAACTCAAAAAACAAAAAGAAAAGAGAAAAAAAAAACAAAAAAACTATGTTGTACATAGATCTTAAGTTTCATGGCTCAGTAATGAATCAGTCGATACCCCCCAAAACAACAGAAAAATTTTGCAAGGCCTTTCTCGGACTTCAAAAATCAAAGAATCCAGCCTGCTAACCAAGTTTGGCAGGCATGGCATTCATGCTTGGCCATCGGCCAAGCAGCACTTTGGCTTGAACCACCCCAACTTGGCTGTATGCCAAGTGGGGCTTTGTTATGTGCCATGCAAGGTAAGTTTCATGGCTCAGTAATGAATCAGTCAATACCCCCCAAAACAACAGAAAAATTTTGTTTTTTGCTTAAGTTGTTCGGATGCCCAAAGGAGATTGAAACACCATATTGTTTAAAAACAAAATGTAATTTAACGCTTTAGCATCGGCCCAGCGCGCTTGCGCTGTTTTTTGCTTAAGTTGTTCGGATGCCCAAAGGAGATTGAAACACCATATTGTTTAAAAACAAAATGTAATTTAATGTTTGATTTTAGTTGCTTAAATTAACAAGTTTGGCATACTTTGCAGAAGTATGTCAAACTCAGATCCAGAATTGAGTGAGTAATTGTCAAAATAACAAAAATAGTTTAAAAAGAAAAAGAAAACAAAAAAAACAACACAAAAGTTTTAAGTGTTTTCTAAAAATAAATAAATTAAAAATTAAAATTAAAAATTGAAATTAATCAATTAATTAAATTTATATATTTTAGGGGACTGGTTTTGGCACCACCCAAAAACTTCCCTGCACCTCCTTTTGACTGCCAGAAGATGTCCAGCATTTTTGGTTTTTTCAAATATTTTTTAAAAATACTTCTGAAGGTGCTACAATTACCAAACCTTTTTGGCATCATTCTGAGCCCCCCTGCTACATATTCTGAGCTTTTGAGCTCAAAAAAACAACATTCAAGTACTCCTTTTTTAGGGATTACACTAAATTGAATAAAAATTAAAAAAAAATAGTTAATGCAGGAAATATGGGCTAAAACTTTTATCACATGTATTTCCATCCTATTGGAATGTGGGATAGATTTTTAATCCACAGGGAATCAAAAAAAGTTGCTTTTACGTTTACCTTTGCAAAAACTGGTGCATGTACCAACATTTTGCAAAAGTAAACGTAAAACTAACTTTTTTTGCTTCCCCGTGTATAAAAAGTTTATACCACAATGCAATTGGGTGAAAATACATGTGATAAATTTTTTAGCCCATATTTCCTGTGTTAAAAATTTTTTTGATTTTTTTTTTTGATTTAGTGTACTCCCTAGAAAAGGAGTACTTCACTATGTTTCTTTTTAGCTGAAAAGCTCAGAATATGTAGCAGGGGGACTCAGAAAGATGCCAAAGAAATTGGTAATTTTAGAACCATCAGAAGTATTTTTAAAAAATATTTGAAAAAGCAAAAAAAGGTGCAGGGAAGTTTTTGGGTGGTGCCAAAACCAGTTGCCTAATTTTATTTTATGATTTTGTTTTAAAAAAAATAAAAAATTAATTTCAGTTAAAAAAACTGACAATAAAAAAATGACACATAATTTTTGGTTTAATTTTTTTGTCTTTAAATACTTAAAAAACTAAGCAAGCTAATTAAAAACATTTTTTATTGAAAAAATTATTTTAAAAAACTATTAAAATTAATTTTAAATTAAGGGCATTAGTTTTGGGACCACACAAAGTTGATTTTGCACCGCCCTCTTGACCTCCAGAGGATGTCAAGTTTTTTTTTTTTAAAATATTTTCTAAAAATACTTATAAAGGCGCTCAAATTATCAAATTTTTTTGGCAGCCTCTTGAGTACCCCTGCTCCATATTCTGAGATTTTTAGCTTCGTAAAAAGTGATGAAGTACCCCTTATTTAGGGAGTACACAAAATCAAATGAAAAATAAAATAAAATAGTTAATGCTGGAAATGTGGGCTAAAACTTTGTTCACAAGTAATTCTACCTTATTGCAATAGGGGATAAATCATTTATCCATGGGGAAGCAAAGTAAGTTGCTTTTACGTTTACTTGAGCAAAAATTGGTACCATACACCAAAATTTGGAAAAATTAAAAGTAAAAGCCATTTATTGTGCTTCCCTGTGGATATATCTTTTGTCCTAAATTCCAATAAGGTTGAAACACATGTGATAAAATTTCTAGCCCATATTTCCTGCATTAACTATTTTTTATTTTTTGTTTCTTGATTTTGTGTAATCCCTATATGGGGAGTATCTCAATTTATTTTTCTGAGCAAAAAATCTCAGAAGATGAAGCAGGGGTGCTCAGAAGGCTGCCAAAAAAGTTTGGTTATTTTAAAACCTTTGGAAGTATTTTTAAAAAATATTTGAAAAAACAAAAAAACTGGAAGTCTTCTGGCAGTCAGAAAGAGGTGCACAATCAATTTTGGTGGTGCCAAAACTAATTCCCTAAATTAATTTAAACTCAAAAATTAATAATAATAAAAAAAAAAAGTTTTTATATTTAAAATTCAAATTAAGCATTTTGATTAAAAATCTGAAATGTGAAATAAAAATTTAAAGGCAGTCAGAAAGAGGTGCACAATCAATTTTGGTGGTGCCAAAACTAATGCCCTAAATTAATTTAAACTCAAAAATTAATAATAATAATAAAAAAAAGTTTTTATATTTAAAATTCAAATTAAGCATTTTGATTAAAAATCTGAAATGTGAAATAAAAATTTAAAAAAAATAACAATTTAAAATTGAATTGGAAAACCAAAAAATGAATCTATTAGGGGGTGTCAAATATCACCAAACATGACGTATTTTTATGTCGGGATTTCGGCAAAAAACTCCATTTCAAACCAGAATTTTTTTTTTTGAACTAACCCACTTATTTGGCACAGGGGGTGTCAAATATATTAAAAAAATATATATTTCAAAATATCTAAAATCCAAAAGTTGACATAAACATCTGCACTCATGAATCGTATTTAGCCCATAAAACTTTTTGTCACCTTCCTACCAACCAATTTCTTCAAGCTCAATCGTTTCTTCAATTTGAAATATATCAACAATTAGCAAATCTCAACCAAACCAAAACAAAATGCCAAATCAATCTCAATGCTAAACAAATGTTGGAACAATTTCCTTCAATGTCTCATAATTATCCATCACTTCAATTCATTCATCAGAAACAATCTGGTTGGATTAAATTTTGCACCAGCCAGATTGAATTTTCACTTCTGCCATAGGTTAGAGAAACAAAATTTGGTATTTTCTTTTTTTTTAATACTGTATCTTATAGTATTCTTTTTTTTTTCTTTGTGTTTTTTTCATTCATCAGAAACAATCTGGTTGGATTAATTTTTGCACCAGCCAGATTGAATTTTCACTTCTGCCATAGGTTAGAGAAACAAAATTTGGTATTTTCTTTTTTTTTAATACTATATCTTATAGTATTCTTTTTTTTTTCTTTGTGTTTTTTTTTTTTTTTTAATAGGGCGTATCAATTATGTCCAAATCTACAATTACATAATTGACTGGTTTCAACAAATCCACACTTTTCATATCCGTTGATAAAAAACCCAAATCCTTAATTTTTTCCCATCAGGATGTGTCAAGTATGGAGATAAAAAATAACAAATTTTACCAATTTTCATAACCCAAATTACATTTTAAGGGGCTCCAAAAAATCAGGCCAGCCATTACTCTTCCACGATTCAGCCATCCTTTTTTTTAAAAAAAATAAATCATCCACTTCCATTTCCCAATAAATCCTTTATTTAAATGGAACCCGCAAAAAATCCCCATCTAAAAAACTCCTCCCCAAAAAGGGCCACCAAGAAAAAAACGACAACTAAACCAAGTTCTCCCTCTAAAAAAAATCACCCAAGAAAAAAAAAAAAACTTAAAACTCTTCAGTTGACAACACTTGTAACAAGAAAACAACAACTACTACTTCCCACTTGAAGAGAGAAGACTATCTGATCCTCATCAATTGGCTCATAATCAAAAAAAAATTACGATGCTTGCTTTGGCACTGGAAAGGCTGCCCAAGTTGGTTGACCTGCCAAAGGTAAAATCAACAGTTTTGAACTTATGGAAATTAGCCTTAGGAACCAGTCTCCAAAAAAAATTAATCTTACAGCCAGAAAAATGAAAGATTGATTCAATACATACAAAGACAAATACAAAAAAAGCACATACCAAATCAATCTCTACTGGCTTTGGACTGACTCCTGAAGATGAAAAGGCTGGAATCACAACAATTGAAGAGAAAGTACTGGAAAATATGTTACCTCTCTATGAGGAGATGAACGATTTAATGGGCCATTGTGCATTTGTCAACCCATGGTATAAGGCTGATGCTCAGGATGATAAAAAAACAACAACTTCTGATTCCAATGTTAGTGATGATCAAACTTCTGACTCAATCAGTGATTCCTCTATCCATTCTAGGGAAGGAAGACTCAGAATAATTATATCTTCTAATGCAGTGGTAAGTTTCCTTATAAGGCCTGATATCAAAATATGAGGCTAATTGTGAACTTCAATTGAATTTTTCAGGGAGAAAATAGAGATCCTTCACCAAGAAATGATGATGAATCCCAGAATGAATATGATGAACAATTAGACAAATGGTTGGAAATTAAAACTCAAAATCAATTAAACAATGATTGTTTAGGGATGGACAATGAATTGGAGAAAGATTGGATGAATGCAAGTGATAAAGTTTAGAATGTAAATGAAAAGCATTCTAAACTGATAAAATTTGTTTTCATAATAATATTATGTGAGGTAGAAACTGCAATAAATACTACCTTTATTTGCCATAATCTTACAAATATTTGGTCATGGGTTGATCTCTCATGGTTGGATGAGAGACTATTTGTCTCCTCCCACTTAAATGGCTTGAAAATTTACCACTGCTCTACTCCAGTCTGTTCCATTAATTCAAATCTAAATATTCAACCAAAAAGAAAATTAAACCTGTTAATGATGTTGAAATAATGGCTAAAATTGTATGAAATATTTTTATTTTTAGGGGCTTGCTAAAACAACACCCCGAATCTACTGAAGCAACCCCTTGGGTCAAAGGTACGTTGCGAGGCTTGCCTTGCGGCACACCAGGTGTTTTTTTAGTACAAATTGACCCGCACCAGATTTCGTTTTAGACACCTGGTAAAAAAAAAAAACGACACCCCCAGGGGGTGTTGCTTTAGTAAGTTCACCCCAAGAGAGAGTACTATAAAAACTATGCAAAACCCTAGATAATACCAGTTATAAAACATGAACCATGGCAGCAAAGACAAAAAGAAAGAAAGAGAAAGGTAAAACAAGAAACAAAAAAAAAGAGAAAAGGAAAAGAAAAGAAGAAAAAAAAGAAAGAGAAAGAAAGAAAGAAAAAGAAAAAGAAAGAAAGAAAGAATAAGAAAGAAAAGTAAACAAAAAAAGAAAAAAGAAAAAGAAAAAAAAAATGCTTAAAAAAAAGAAAAATAAATAAATAGATGAATATATGAATAGATAAATAGATAAATAGATAAATAGATAAATAGATAAAGAAAAAAATAAATAACAAAAAAAGGAAGAAAAAAGAAAAGAGCCATAGTATATAAAAAAAGAGAAAAAATAGAGCAAAAAAATGAAAAAATGAAACATTATGGTTTGTTGTATTATTTCTCCTCTTATTTTTTTTCCCTAAGTTTTCTCCTTCTTCTTTTTCTTCTTGTTTTTTTTCTTCTTTTTCTTTTTCTTTTTCTTTTTCTTTTTCTTTTTCTTTTTCTTTTTCTTTTTCTTTTTCTTT
>JNCO01009956.1:0-10403 GCA_000785685.1 Uromyces viciae-fabae
TTTTTTTTTTTTTTTTTTTTTGTATGAAATAATTGAAATAATTCAAAAAAAAAAAAATACAAATAATAAAATAAAAATAAATTGTTGAATTTAATTGCAGATAAGCTTTGATTGAATAAAAAAAAAAAAACCTCAAATAATTCATGATATTTTTTATTAGTTGAAATTTATTGATACTTGATTTGTTTTTGCAATTCTAATAGCAGCTTCAGAAAACCCATTGATCTTTGAAATTGGGATACAAAGAAAAAAAAAAAAAAAGAGGGGGGGAGGGGGGAAGTCAGTCAAAGTATAAGATTATAATATAAGAGGATGAAAGAATTGAGAAAACATTTATTCATTTAAAAAAAAAGGGGGAAAAAAAAAATAACTTACTTTTTGACATTCCTGAAACATATTTTTACCTTTTTCTAAAATTGAACCATGTTTTAAAAAATTATTAAAATATCTAAAACAAACTTCTTCACGAAAATCATGATAAAGTCTTCTATTAAATCTTCTTTCATGATGTCTTGTTTTTTCTGCATATGCATGTGATTGATGTATTAAAAATTCTTGTGGTAAAATTAAAAATGAAACTCCTGATAAATATAATTCAAAGATACAACTTCAATAAAAAAACAAAAAAAAAAAAAAAGACAAAATATCATATAAGTTATTGAGAATTGATCATCAATCAAAAAAAAAAAAAAAAAAGAAAAGTTACTTACGCTGCTTTATTTGCTCCATATCCGATAAATCTTTCATCACAAAATGGAGTTTGATCTCTTTTATAAATAACGTAAGGTTCATAACTATGAGAATATCTAGATGCAGGATAAAAATCTTCATGATGACTAGCCAGATAAAATCTAGTATAATTTGTAGAAGCATGACCTGGTTTCCAACTTTTATGAAACATACCAATTTGACCAAGTTTAATTAATTTCATTAATTCAAATTTATTTGTAGGAAATTCATTTGGATTTACACCATTTGATTGTTTTGTATATTCAAATGCTGGTATAACAAATGCACTTTTACCCGATTCAAGTTGATTTATTAATTTTGGTGTATTTATTATTCTTTCTCTAAAATTCGTACATATCCAAAAATCTACATCTAACATCATAACATAATCTGTTCTTGCAAAAAATTTTGCTACGTTTCTCCACATGTTGAATTGTCGATCAAATCTATCTACTACTAAATGAATGTCCTAAAAAATTATCATTTTACGCAGAGATAGAAGTTTTTTTTTTTTAAATGTTAGTCCTTTTTTTTTTTATAAAATAAATAAATAGAAACATGCCATGCTTCGTGTCTATATGAATTTAATGAGAGAATGACTTTTTTTGAATAATTGATAGATGAAGTTACTCACCACCCAAGTTGACATAGACTTTGAACTATTATAAAGTTCATCTATACTTTGAAGTAAAGGTTTTAAAATTTCAGGAGTATCTGAAACATGAATAGTAACTGAAATAGGACCATTATAATTTTCAACTAATTTTGAAAAAACTTTAAAACGATTACTTGTAACTAAAGTAGTAATAGAAATATCTTTTTTTTTAATTTTACCATCATTTTTTGGACCAATTGCTCTATAAAAAAATGGTATAATTTTACTTGGTCCTAAACTATCTCCAAATGCTTTAGATAAAAAAAAATCTTCACTTGTATTATGACTTGATTTTCTTATTGATTCAGTTAAATAATTATTTTTATTTTCTTGTTTAAATTTATTTCTTGATAGTTCATGATTAGCTTTATACCATTCAATATTTTCTGAAAAATATTTATTTGAATCCATATTGTATTTAACTCGATTAGTAAAAAGTAGTTGTTCATCATTTGTTCGCCTTAATGAGTTAGAAGGTATCACTTCTAAGCTAACTTTACTAGTTTGAGTTGTCCATAATGAAGCTTCATCTTCAGCGATTACTTCATCTGTATTTACAGAAGTACCTTTTAAATTTTTCCTTATTTTTAAATGATCAACTAAATAATTTTTAGAAATTTGATTAGGTAAAAGTCTTGGTACAATTTGAATAACTGGAGATTGAAAAATTGAAATATTAGAATTTATATTTGAATGAGATTCAGAATTATTATATTGTTGATTTATTAAATTTCCTTTAAATATTATTTTAAATATTGGTAAAATTATTATGAATGTTGATGTATAAGTTATAGCTAAAAGTAAATAAATTGTCCATAAGAATTTAAATAATCTAGTAGGGAAGGTAATTTTAGTAGATCCCCTTGGATTACGCGTCGTTCCATTATGATGATGATGGTGATGAGGACTTGCTGTTGGCATTTCAGTAAAGAATGGAATGTGATGTTTTTATTATTCTCCTTGAGAATATATAATGAAATAATTAAAGAAATTGAATGATTTTTAAGATTGAGTTAGAGTCTAGAGAGAGAGCCAAGTTATGCTTGTTTACAAAGCTTATTATGAAGGCTTGATTTATTAAACCTTTCTTTGCATGAACAAGTCAACCGATTTGGACAGCCTAACACTAAGTCATTTTTTCTTGAAGCTAAAGAAGCTCAAGCCTGTCTGAGCTTAATTATTAAGCATTGATCCTCAATTGAAATATGTAGTCCTTAAAATTAAGTCTCTTTGTAACTTTT
Organism: Uromyces viciae-fabae; assembly: GCA_000785685.1. NCBI lineage: Eukaryota > Fungi > Basidiomycota > Pucciniomycetes > Pucciniales > Pucciniaceae > Uromyces > Uromyces viciae-fabae. The sequence continues at coordinate 2,626 of JNCO01009956.1, forward strand.
AACATAAACGCGACAAAAAAAAAAAAAAAAAAAAAACCCATTACACTTGTTTTAAAATTTTGGTAAATTTCTTTTTAATGGATTTTGTTTTTTGTGGAAAAGTAAAAAATTGGTTTTTTCCTTTATTTCTTTCTTCATTTTGTTATGAATAATAATAATTCTGGTCATTATTATAATAGTTTCAAACTATCATCATATTATCCTTTTGTATATGTAAAAAAAAAAAAAAAATACCAAAGAGATAAAATATAAGCTAATGATGATGGCTTTTTTTTTTTTTTTTTTTCTTTCTCCACCATACCGTGTCCACTAAAATAATGAATAAAGGAAAATAAATCACTTATTCTTGAATGGAGTAATAGATTTAGAGTTGAGTCATAAAAAAAAAAAAAAACCCATTCAAATTTGAATTCATTTATTAATTAATTATTTTTCTATATTAAAGAAATTCAAAATTTTGATCTTTGTTTATTTTAACTTGGTGAAATTACTTCAATCTACAATGTAATTTATGTAGTCAAATTATGTATGACATGACAAGTTGAAGTTTTAAAACTAAGAAAAAGTTATAACTTTTTTTCTAGTTTTTATTATTCCAAATAACAAAAAGTTTACCTTTTTCAAAACCAAGTCCATCATGATTACTTTTTTTTTTTTTTTTTTTTTAAAAAAAAAAAAAAACACTAGACATAATAACAAAAAATTAAAAAGATAAAATAAAATGTAAAAATAAAAAGCATCGGTCAAACTTGAAAAGATGCCATCCATTTCTCAAATGAAACACTTTAGTAATTTGTATTTTTTTTTTTTTTTTTGATATAATTATATATATAATCTTTTTTTTTTTTTTTTTTTTGCCTTATGTTTTGAGGTTAATTGGATTTTGAGTATGTCTTCAAATGGTTCTTTTCCTTGTTTATAGGTATTTAATAAAATCATTGGGAATCTTTTTATGTTTTTAATAAAAATATTATTAAGAAATTCAGAAAAGTTGAAAGATAATGATGCAAATTTGAAAAACTATAAATCTATATAGATATAAAAATTTTATTTTTATATCAATAATGATGTAATAAATCTGAAGCTTGAATAAAAACTTTATAAAAAAAACTAACCTTTTTATTATTTTTTCTTCTTCTTCAGAGTGGGATTAATTAATCATCTGCTTGAGGTACTTCATCTTCTAAATACTTGATTAATCTTACTTTAATCTCGGTTGTTTCATCTCCACGAAGTACATCTGAGACAAATTTAGTTTCTACTGCCATACCAACCTAAAACCGAATGAAGAAGATAATTATAATTTAAATGATTTATAATTGAAACATACATTTTATCTTTCTGATGAAGAAAGAAAATAAAATAAAAATAAAAAATTGCAAACCATTTCCAACGCTCCTCTAATTACACCACAAAGTACTTGACTATACCATAATCCAGAATTTGAATTAGATTCAGAACTAGTATTTGTTGGTCCAGTTTTAACTTGATTACCAATTGCATCCTCAGGTAATTCAACGAATTCAGCCAGTACATTTTCATCGAAATGTAATGTGAACTCCCTTAATCCACTGGTGACTTGTGGATTATGACTCACGTTGGGTGAATAACCTAGGAACATTTTAAATGCTACTTTGGATGTTACTTCACCTACCTCTCTAAAATCACCACAACGAGGTAATGATGATCGAGCTAAAAAATCTTCTATTAATCTAGTACCGATATTATATCCCCTGTTTTTTTTTTTGGTTTTGTTTTTTTAAAAATAAAAAATAAAAAGTTTATTTTAATCAATACTAAGAATTTCATTTTTTTTTTTTTTTTTTAATAAAAATAAAAATATTAATTTAAAATTAATTAATTTTTTTTGATTTTAGAATTTTTTTTCTTTTTTTTAATCTTACATTTTATCAAGTTGTTGATTAACTTGTGTATAATCTTCATAATCTTTTACTAATTGTACAACAAGTGCACCATAAGTTAAAGCGAAGAATTCAGCATTAAGTTTATCCGATCGTTTCCAAAGTTCATCTCCCTGAATACTAAGTTTTTTCGGATCCATTTATGTACTAGTTTATGTTTTTTTTTTTTTTTTTTTTTACATATTTACATAACATAATAATAGAAGGTAAAATTTAGTAATGTGACAATAATGGATATAAATAAATTAATTAGATAAAAACTTAAAACTTACAGATGCTTTTTTTTTTTTTTTTGAGATTTTCTTGGCTTGTGAAGAAGAGGTTGAATGGTTTATTTTCACCGTGAAGAAAAAAATTAAACCTGATATTGGGTTTTGGTTGGTTTAAACAAGATAACTTCAAGGCTGAAGGGCGCGCCTCAATAATGATTTATTTAATTAAAAAAATTAAATTTACTTGAAAAAAAAAAAAAAGTGCTTTCTTTCTGATTAGAAAAATATCTGATCATTCATATAAAATTAGTCATAATAACAATAATTTAATTTTCAATTTGATCAGAATTATGAAATATTTTACAAGTAACAAAAAAAAAAATATATAATTAATAATAATAATAAGAGAAAAAGAAATTAAAAAAAAAAAAAAAAAAAGGAATTATTATTATTTATTATTTCAATTTAATTAATTATTTGTTTATATATATTATATATTCAAGAATAACAAAAAAAGAAAGAAAGAAGAAGAAGAAGAAAAAAGAAAAAAAAAAAAAAAAAAATTAGAATTACAAAGAAGAGAAAGCTAAATTATCATGAGAAACTCGGAGTAAAGATTCAAGCAAAGGATTTCTAAATCGAGTATTAGATTCATGATCAGTAAGGATTTGTTCTACCTCATCTATCAAAGAATTTCTCCAAAGTTTAATAGAAAGTGCTTGTTTAGCTTTAAGAGCAGGTTCATTTAATCTTGTACCATTCAAACCAATCTCAGATGAAACAAAATCAAAACCATTTAAATCATCTTGGGGTTGTAAAGTAGAAAAAGGTGTAGATGGTGTCACCATTAAATTATTATCTTTACTCAAATAATTATGCGGTGTACTCGTATTGGTTGTACTCTTTTTTTCTTCAATTAAATTACTCATTCCTTTTGTAGATTTGGTGATGGATATATTATTATGACTTTGTTTATTACTTTCATTCATTTGATTTGTTGTAGAAGATGGAAATAAGTTTAATGGTATGAAGGGTAATGGTCCAGTTTGACCACCTAGAGATCGAATTAAATAAGAAGGTGGTGGTAAAGTTCCATTACTATTTCCTCCAGATCCTATCTGTCCACCTCCTGACGTAAACAATGTTGATGTTGAGGTCTTCAATCTTGTATCAGATGATAGATTGATGGGGTTCACATCAATTGTTTGATGATTAAGTTGTTCAAACAAAGTAGGTGAAATCGGTCTATCTCTTTCCATTAAAAGCTTTTTTTGAATTCTACTCAATGAGCTTGAATCGCTTCCAGAAACTCTGGGTGGATTAGGCGATCCATTCTGACTAATCATTTTGGCTGGAGTATGCACTGGTGAATTTAATATCGATTCCACTTTACTCAATCCCTCATTATTTTGACCTTGAGTTAACCCAACGCTCAAATTAGATAAAGCAGTGGGCTCAAGTGGATTAGATGAGATCATTGGACGAGGTCCAAGAAACTTTGACACCACTGGTACAGGACCACAAGTGGTGATGAATCCAGGGACGAAGGGTCTAGGGTTAATCACATTAGTAGTTCCACCAGGTACTTGCTGAAGTTGAGCAAAAGGATGTTGCTGGTGAAGATTCTGATTGACTAGTTTGTTTTTATCTTTGGGCAAACTAATAGACTGAGGAGTCTCTCGAGTAGGTTGATTAGCAAAGTCTTGTTTGGCAGAGGAAAAATTATCCTTAACCGATTCTTCAGATGAGGCGCTCATTCCGACAAAACTCTTGAAACTATCAAAATATCCAGAACTATTTCCGAGATGATTTTGAAGTGCGGGTGTTTGAACTTGTCTGGGTTTGAATGTGATTTGAGGGCTAAGCAGTGAGTTCATCAACCCAGAAGAGAAATCATTCGCTGTTTTCAAATTAATATAATGAGCATTTCCATTTGGATTTGAGTAACGTTTTAACCGACGAGTACACTCAGATTGCTCTGCGGCAGTAGAAATAGTTTTTGAACCAGATGGCAAAGGTTGGGCTTGTTTTGAGAAACCTTTAGGGTCGGGTAGATCAGATAGAGTTGAATGGGATAATTTTGAACTAGGCGGATCAGTTGAGTGCAAGGTAGAGCCTGAGCAAGATTGAGATATTTCCCAGGGAATGTCAGAAATGGCATTCAAAGTCGGATGAAAAGTACCCTTGCTATTCAAAGTGATGACTGCTTCAGTTGTATCAACTTTTGGTGGTAGCACAACAGAGCCTACGCTATCGACACGTTTCAAACCTTGTCGGCTGGGATTTTGACTGATTAGAAGGTCATTGCGGAAGACGGAAAGTGAGCTAAAAGAGCGACCTGAATTAATCAATGAGCGCTGGGTTGATCGAGGTCTCTGGTCCAAGGTGAGGGGAGTTTTACCCTTACCCTTGAGGGACGAGGGATGGGAAGGAGATGATGAAAGCGTAGAGGGAGCTGGGTGTTGAGATGGAGTGTTTGGTGTATCTTTTGAAGGAATACTTGTTTCAGTGGATAGAGTAGAAGATGGGCCATAATTATCAACAACCTTAGTGGTTTCTTGTGATTGGGTGACTGGAGAATGCTTTAATGAATCGGATGACTTAGGGGGGTCTGCGTTGTATGCTGTGAATACTTGAGATGTGGAGTTCAAATTCAGATTGTTTGAAAGAGCTTGTGTATGATTGGGCTCTAGTGTTAAAGGCTCAGTTGGAGCGGGAAAGGTAGATGGAGGGAGGGTGGAGGAAGATGAGAGAGGCAAAGATGAATTTGATGAGAGTGGATTGGGTAGTTGTAATCCAAGTTCCGGTTTTGGGGAGTCAAGCAGAAGCTGAGTGTTAGACTGCGAATCCTGGGAAGATTGAAAAGGGATGGGTGTAGCAGATCGAGTGCTGGGTTCACTGATCCACGCTTCATCTTCTTTTTGAGACTTTTTGGGTATTGCTGGGTGACAGGATTGAAGAAGGTCTTGTTGGTCTTCCTGATCTTCAAGATCTGGATCAAGAGCCCCTTTGAAAGCGCCCCTCTTAGTCGGACGACGTTGAGGAGGGTTTTGAGTCTTCTTTTGATGCGATGAACCTGTTGATTTGTTAAGGACGAGTGTTGTGTTGTTTCGGGATAAACCCATTGGACGCTTCTTGACAACTAAATTCCCCTTAGATCGATTGTGATTCTGATGGTTATTTTGAGAGTTGAGCGCAGTGTGGATGTTGCATGTACCATTTTGAGGTGGGGAATAAGGGTTACTAGTGATGGAGTAGCCAGTGAGGTTAGGATGACTGTGGTGATGAGTCTTGGCAGTTGAATGGATCTTTGAAGATGAATGAACTTTGAGTGGCATGTTGATCTGTTGAAGAATGCAAAGGTGAGTCTTAATAAATCAACTAAAGAATAACAAAACAAAAATCAAGTAAGATGAACATACCCAATTAGATCCAGATTATCAATTTAATGAAAACAAAGATAATTTAAAAGAAATTAAAAATTAATTTAGAAAAAAGCCACTCAATCTTCGGGGGGGGGGGGGGGGCCCAATTAAAACTTTCTTGTTGAGAGCATCCACCCCGGTAGCCAACTTAAATATGACTTAACCCCCTGACTCCACACCCACACCCTCTTTAGGGCTCTTGGACAACAGACTTGTTGATTTCTTGCCAGAGTTTCCTAACTTTACGGACCTCTAGCAAGCCTTTGACAATCACTCCTCAACTCAAAATTATCTTTTATTTATTCTTCAATCACTTCCACCAATTTTTTTGTTTTTTTCAATCAATCATCCCACCTCAATTTCATCAAAATGACCTCAAAAAATGATGAAAAACAATCTTCTCAACCAGAATCAGCCGGAAAAAATAAAGCTTGCCTCAAATTGATTCTAAAGATGAAACTGATCTCAAACCTGACTCAAAAATTTTTTTTTCTCCCAATTGGCTTGGCCAGGAAGAAGAACAACTTGGTATCTCTTGGCTGAATGTTTGCAAACAGCCAGAATTTTCCACCAATCAGATGGCAAAACTTTTTTTTGGAAAGTTTGAAGTGGACTTCAACAAAAATAGCAAAATCCATCACAGGGATTAAGATCAAATCCACACCAGGTATGGAGCTTTCATTATCTCTTTTTCATCATCTCTTTGATTGAATTTTAATCAATCTAATTGATATTTTTCTTGGCTTATTTTATCAGATGGGCAGCACTAAATACTTCCACATCAAAATTTAGCTTACTTTACCACTCAGTATCAAGCAATCCTCCTAGTGGCAGTGGTCCCAAAGACTGGATTAAAGCAGCACTTACACTTTACTGTAATCAAACAAAATCAATTTTTAAATCTATAGTTTCTTGGGACAAACTGAATTTTTCCCCCAAATGGAGAATGGATAGGCCAGAAACAACGCTTACAACCCCAGATCCCCTCAATTCACTCATTCATTCAAACCGTTTTTGGATTCAGATCTTGTAGAATCTGGGATGGGCACTCCAACATCTCAGGCAATTTCAGTTCTCTCTTGCCCTCCAGGTCAAAATTCTTGCAAGAAACAAATATTAGAATGTGCTCAGGATGAAAAGGGCTGGAGAAATTATTCCTATCTATTTCCTCCCTTGCTTCTGTCGAAGCACAGCTCTGGCATCTTTCAAAGTCTGTGCCGCATCTAAGACGTCCAACATCAAGTCCTTTTCCTTTTTGGGGATCCTGTATGGAGCAGGATGGTTCCTTTGACCCCTGGGAGGGTTGTGGGCTACTCTGGAGCCTGATTGGACCGGTTGAGGGGGCTCTAATTGTCTCATCTCCCTCTCTCTCCTCCTCCTTTGCAAAGCTGGGCGGGCCAATACTTGGGCCACCTTTCTTTCCTTGAAAGGATTCCAATTGTTGAGTTCTCTCAAAATTTCTGGCCAACTCAGAAATCCTCTCACTACTTGGAAACTGCTGCACGCTTGGTTGATGTAAGCTGGCAACAGGGCTAACTCTTGGTCCCCCTGGGCAATGAAGGAAACATAATTTCAGAGGATTTAAACAAGATAGCCTGAGAAAAATTAGAACTTGAAACGAAAAAATAAGTGATTGAATAACAAAAGATTAAGATTGAGCAAGAAACCAGCTTCAAAAATTCAAATGAATTATTTAGAGCTATTAAAATCATATGAGGAGGATTTTCAAGGAGATCAGGAAGACTTAAAATTTCTGTGTATCATGAAGAAAAGAATGAAAGAAAAATGGCTTCAAAAGTAGTTTATTTACATGTTGTAATCAGTATATTTTTGATCTTAGTTTGATCAATCCCTTGATTCATTTTTTCAGATAACTGCTCTTCTATTTCCTCATCTTAAAATAATCAATTTTGAAAAACTTCACTTCAGAGAAAGTTTTTTATTTTTTGAAATATGAGTTTTATGGAATTTATTTTTTTGAATGAGTATGATGGAAAAACCTCTCTTTGGAGGAGAGTTTTTATTTTTTCAGGATGAGATTCATCCCCATATGACAATGTTGAAAAAAAATTATTGAAAACTTAGATAAATATTGTGAAAAAACTAGAATATTTTTATTATTGAAAAGAGAACCAAAACTGGAAACAAAACAATATTGATTGGTAAAGAAATTGGGATGATAAAGATAACAAGAAAGAGCATTGAGGAGTAAAAAAGAA